>KZ992761.1:0-17428 GCA_003614735.1 Thamnocephalis sphaerospora | reverse complement strand
TGGCTAGTCAAACACGATGCTTACTGTGGCAGAAAAGAGTACGCTTGTCTAGCAGCAGCAGCAGGGATAAAAGAGATGAGCAGCGGCGCCGCGTGCCTGATGTTTCCACGGCGTTCACACCGCTACTTGAGACCAGCAAGAGCGAGCAAGCGGACGGATAAACAGTAATGCGCGGCGTGTGCTGTGGAAGCAGGCGTGTATGCATGCGTTAGCCGTCGGCCGCGCCACCATGGCCCTTCCCACGCTTCACGCCATTCTTGCTTGGCCATATTGCGAAGGAGCGTGACTTTTACCGTGGCGAACGGGCCGGCCAACCGGCCAGCTCGTCCGCTGGCTGCCCAACCGTGTGGGCACACGGCAGTCTACACAGGGTGGCACACGTGCTGCGTATGCCCGAGTCGCTGCGGGACACGCGGCTTGACCTACCCTACGCGCACAAGAGCAGTCGCCAGAGCGGTGGGCGGTGGGCAGCAGTACGAACAAGAACAGACGGCGACAGCGTCGCGTAGATGATGGTCGTGGAGAAAGCGGCAATGACGGCGAGATGGGCCGCAGCCACGACTGGTGCCTTTGCAGACGGGATGCGTACAAACAGGGACAGCGGTTTTTGCAGCGCAGCCGCGGTAACCAACCAGTCGCACGCGGCGGTAAAGCAACGTCAAAGTCCAGTGACGGGGAGGACGCGCTCACACGGGTAGAGAAGCGGAGATAGACGCAGCAGTCCGCGGTGCGTGGAGTGTTTATGCGGGCGAGCGTGGCCGTGCGTATATGGTGCGTGTCTGTTTACCGTGAGTAAAGAGCAAACAACAAAGCAGACAGGCGAGCAAGCGGACAAGCAGGCAGAGCTGAGACGAGCGGCGTCGGACGGTCGTGGCAAAAGGCACAAGTAGAGCGTGGGGTACCAAAGCAAGGCTGGGCGGGTGGCAGCAGAGAGTGAGTGAAGGAGAGAGTGTGAGGGAGAGAGAGAGAGACGCGGATGGCGACGTACAAGGGGACTCTGTGGCAGGTGACAAGCAACGCAGACGCGCTTGAAACGCAAAAAAGCATGTCTGTTTTGGCGCCAGCAGAAGCGCCAGTAGGCTAGACTGCCGTTGCTACACGGTGCACAGACGCGCGCCGCTACTTGGTGCCGACCAAAGGGCGTACAGAGGAAGAGCGGCTGGTTGTAGACGCGCCCATGTGCGTCTGTTGCGTCGAAAATAACCTGTCCGTGGGTGGCACGCCTAAAAGTAGGTGCCGATATTGGCCAACGCTGCGTTGTACTGGCCGGTTGCATCGCTGGTACCCCGTCTGGCGTGCACCAAGGCCTGCCGACTCGCTTGGGTGGCGGCTATCGTGCGGAGACGGATGCAACGTGAAATGGCCGGCCTGCATGAGCATGAATGACGCCAGGCTCGCCTACCTGTGCTGCCTCAAGCGGATTCGCAATGATGCTAGACACATGCCATTGGCGTCTCGGCGTGGACTGCTCAAGGTACCGCCGACACTGTATCCAATGCCACGCTCGGCTAGCTCGATTGGCACTGGGGACAAGGGCGGGCGCCACCATGGCCGTTTCAAGTAGGTCCCAACGGTCGCATGCAACCCCCTGGCGTCAAGCGTGTGTGCGTGTGAGTGGGTTGCGCTGCACCTACTACCCATGCTAAAATAACCACGCATCACCAACATGGCAACACCAGCATCAACGGCAACCTGCCAATGACCAGCAGAGCGGCATTAACGCACCAAACTGGGGTCTTGACCGTTTACTAAGTGTGTCCAAAGGCAGAATAGTCCATAAAGTCTGTCGCCAGCAGCTCCGCTGAGCCGCCATCTCTGGCTATCATCTTTCGTGGTAGAGCACGCGTGATGTGTTACACTGTTGCCAAAGTCTTGTGGTCTACACCGCGCATCCAGACACCTTGGGTGCACGGACCGCGGCATAGTCCATAAAGTCTGTCGCCAAGCCCATGCAAGCCACCGCCACCGAGCCTATGCTGACCGACTGCGAATGCGCACCGATAGCAAGTCGGCACGCATCGCAGGCCGGCAGAAGCGCTCCGCTGACGATGGGCATAGCATGCTCGATCATGGTCGCGGTTGGCATGGTGACTGCTGGATAAGGCGAGTGAGCCAGCATGGACTTGGCGACATGGTCAACCAGCCTGCTGTTGACAGCTTGGCACGGTCGAGTACGCGCTTGACAGGCTGCATTTACGTTTTCCGTCTGCAATCCGCTTTCAATGTGGGATGTTTGATACACTGGTGCGTCTCTAGATGCGTTGGCGTCTTTTGCATGCCCGGCGGCCGGCGGCGATATGAACGGGGGTTGACGCGACATGTTTGAACACATATACATTGCGCGGATAGAGCGGCTAACGCGCCCATTCAAGAAAATGGTGGACAATGGGTGAATAAACAAGTGGGTGCGTATGCAGCAGTGTTGTGTATGATGGGCAGCGCTAGGCCGTAGGCGACGTTCAGAGACATTCATATACGCGGTCGCGGCGGTCTGTCGCCTCTAAATGGCAATAAAAAGGCCTCAGCGCTGGGACGAATCGTTGTGAGCGTCGGTGCAGACGCTGGATACGTCGCAATATGCGAGTGTCTGGTCAGATGGCAATAAACGCCGGCGCTGTAAACACAAAGACCCGTGGTGCTGGAGCAGCGGCATTGGTGGAAGCGCGAGTCCAACTGGCTTCAGTGCGCGGGCGAGACCGACGAATAGCCAGCAATCGACAGAGACACGTGGTGCTGCTGTGTAGCGCGCGACCTACCGCGCAGCAGCGTTCCACCGCAAGCGGGTCAGCTTACACTGCCCGCGCAAACACTTGCGCATACCACGCGCATGCTGACGCATCCATTGTCGGAGACGATACATGCAAAGTGTAGCGGTCATTTGACAAAATATCGGTCGCCAAGAATAAAGGCCGGCGCATCCGCCAGACATACATGCGGCGCCATGCACGTCGTCGTTGCACGTCGAGAATGGCCGTATATTGCAGATAGATATAGGAATGAACAGCGTGCACGACCGCCGCTCGCTTTGGCCATCACATGTAATTTAGGCTGACAATTTGGACGGTGGTCATTGGCAGCGCGTGCATGCAACATGCGATGGCTGAAGACGAGCAGAGAAAAAACAACGGCAACCAGTGTGCTTCTATCGGCGATGCTGTTTGCGTGGTGTCAGCCACCGCGACGAGGTGCGTTTAGCAGCACATTTCACAGCAGCAGCACAGACACGATCCAAGGGCGCTACGTTGTGCAAAGTGAAGCGGATGTGTGAGCGGATCTACATCGGGTGCGCGTGGCAAAACACCATGCGCCAACACCTACCAGCCAAGACAGAAACCGTCAGTTTTCGAGGGCGCCGGCTGCTGCTGCACCACCACCACTGGCGGTGGCTGCTGGTTGTAGCCCATCTGCTGCTGTTGCGGATATGCCATGGGCGGCTGCTGCGGGTATGCGTAACCGGCCGGCTGTGCACCGTACTGGGGTTGGCCATAGGCTGGCTGCCCGTACTGCGGCTGGCCATAGTGCGGTTGGCCGTAGCCCTCTGCGCCCGGATAGCCGCGGTCGTTATCTTTGCCTTCCATGAGCGTTGATAGCAAAAAAACTACGAGTGACGGCAGTCGTCAAGGGTACAGGTAGGGTGTTGAGAAATGAGGGTAGACGAAAGTTGAACGTGGGTGTGGCAGCACTTCCCGGCAGGAACGGCTTTTATGAAAGCCACGAAACAGAACGCCGCCAAAAAAAGCACACGCCCCATGTGAGCTCGGGAATAAAGGGTGGGCACGCGTGCATGTTTGCAGCCAGCACGGTATGCAGCACGTTTTCATGTTGCTCAGAAACAAAGTAGCCGCCATACTGGCTGGCGACGACCAAGATCACGACAGGTGTGAAGGAAAGGCGCTGGCGTGGGTGTGTAAAGGCGTTTGGTGTACGTGAGATAGCAGATGCCGCGGTGATATGCACCAGATACATGGCGACTGCTGCATCGGCAGAGAGGCTAAACTTGGCCGCAGTCTGCACCACCCGGTAGAAATAGACAGCAGCATGGCACAATGCAGCCTGCACGGCATGCTGCCAGAGAAAGCTGCAACAAAGGGGGCATTTCGGTCCAGCTTGGACTTGACCACCCCTGTGTCGTTTAACGATCGACAGTGACCCATGTCATTGGTCTACAAACCCGGTAAAAACAGGCTCGCAATGCATCGAGCAGTACGTGGATGATCCTTATCCCAGTTTGTGTGCTACAGTGGGATGCCATGCGCGATAAGCACCATACGAACCCGAACGATGCGGCGCTATTAGCCGCGGTAACAGTACCGGGTACTTTGTTGCTGTTGTTATTACTCACTTGTATCAATGCTGGCTGGTGTGGTTAATCGCAGTTTCGTCGGCGATCGCGGCTTTATTAAAGCCGAAACACCGAACGTGATCAAAAACATACACTGTGCGATGCCAGAGATCAAGCGTTTACGCCATATTTAGTGCAGCCTGCAGCGCGGCTATACGTCATGTACAAAGGCCAGGCAGCTGACATGCCAGTCGGTGATGATCTTGGCAGTGATGGTGACAGATAGGGTAACTTAGCGGACATAATGCAGCAGCTATCGCGGTCACACGCGCACACCATGCACATGACAGCTACGGTGTTGACTTAAATGGACTACGCCCCATTCAAGTGCAGAGTATACACGGTAGACACAAGCAAAGTGAGTCGCAGCCTGCGCAGCCTGGACCGTTGCTGGGTGTACTATCGCACGCACAACATAGGCCATTGTTTGTGTCCTGGTAATCGGAGCTACTGCAAGAGTGGCTAGTCTGTCTTTCAGCATCGCCTTGACTTGGCATTTCCAGCTGTAGCTCGGCAGTTGGTGGTAATTCTGGCTGCTGTTGTTGCTGTTGTTGTTGCACCGAATGATCCTGTAATGGTTGCCCAGAGTACACCATAGGTGGCTGCTGCGTGTATAGCATTGTTGCTGGGTATGGAGCTGCACGGTCGGACTGCGGCGCATTATATTGGACTTGGCGGCTTGCTAACTGTTGCTGCAGATGCGCTGGAGGCAATGGCATCAGGACTTGACGGTCAGCTTGATTCGCATGCTACAGTTGACCATGCGATGACTGGTGGTATTGCGCCTGTCTGTAGGAAAGTTGGTCGTATGGATGCTGACCGTACGTGCCTGCACGCGACCGGTAGCGACTGGTATCACTGTTTTCCATGAGGATGTTTCAGGCAGCAGACGTGGTGATAGCCGTAGTACAGGCGTGGCAAAGTACGCAAAGCAGATGTGCGGCGAAATGAAGATAGCGTACTTGCACATCGCGTCAACGCCAGCAACTCTTATAGAATTGTATGCATGAAGCAAAATTAGCACGCCAGCATTTGCAGCCGCTATTTTTAAACGGCTGGGCATAGCACTCTGTTTTGTCTGTGCCAAAGTGTCCGGGGCCTTTTCTCTCTAGCACTACGGTTTCAGTATACTGATACAGTAAGCTCTCACACGATGTCTGGCCTACCGTCTACATTTATGGAGTCGTGGTCAGTACATTCCACAAGCTCCGCTGTTATTTCTAAAGTATGAATGGGCGACTACAATTACGCTCAAGGAAGTTAAAAAAGCAAATGTAGTATTACCTCGTAGCTTTAACCATTTCAATATATTTGGGCGCCAATCGCCTTTTATGCGACCGTGCGACCGTGTGTGTGTGAGAACGGTGTGAACGTTACTTTTCTAAACGCGCTATGGCACCAGCGTCGGAGCACACCCGGTATGAGCCGGAATGACGACTGGAGCACGGGCTCGAGGCAGCGATAATTCAACAGTTATAGTGTTCTTTTGAGGTGATTTAGGCAAATATTACGAGGAGACCAAGGTTGCGGAAGAAATGCAAGGTCCGTCGCTACTGGAGCGGCAACGCTGCCTCATTTGTATAGCACCGAGTCTTCTTGAGTACCCGGTCGCTGCCCGCGGAGTAACATTGCAAGATACACATGAATGGCTATTTGCAACGGTGGCTGAAACCATCAAGTTTTGTGCCAACGCTATTGCAATACTGCTAGCAAACTACGAAGCATTATGGCTGCGATGAAAGTGAGTGGCCTTGGCACCGTCAATGATGAAATAGCTGTGCACTTTGCAGCAATCGTCACGCTGGGAATAGCAGTAGGTAACGGTGCAATAGCAACACTATGCTCGCTGTTGGACATGCAGGCGACACTAGACCAGTTTGCCCAGCGTGTAGTCTAGCGGCAATAATGCCTTCTTGATCACACGTCTCGTCGTCGTTCGCTCATCACATCAACCGCAAAGTGCATGATGGCATGCACAGAGCAGATAGGCACCGGTAAAACAAGATGGTGTGAGATAAAGCTACACAGCAGGATGTTGCCCAGGATTTCGCCGTAGCCAGCTGTACTTTATGTATCCGACCAGTACAGTAGCGTTGACAGTAAATCGCGCAAAACAAAGGTCAAAACGAACGTGTGCACATGTCCAAAGCAGTGCTTGTCAGTGGGGGAGCCGTGTCGACGCTGCTAAAATAATACAAGGGCCAGACAACTTGACGAGCGAATGCTGCGCGTCCCTCTGCAATTGTACAGGACAAAGGGCGCGGTCATCTTTGTGGTGTGCAAGCAAGGGTTAGTCACAGCACATGCAGTACAGGCAGCTGCCAAGCGCGCTAAGCGTGGGAAACAGCGGGACATGTTAGTGAGAATGCCAAGAAAAAGCCGCGTTTAGACCTACAGTCCGAGACAAAGGCCATCGTTGCTGGACTGGGGCTGCTGTTGTTGGACGACAACCGGCGGCTGCCCTTGCTGATACTGGTAGTTGTAGCCTAAAGCATTGTGCGGACGCTGTTAGCAGACGACGACCTTTTGTGCGCAGCAAAATCTTATGCTCCGTACCTTGCTGTGGATATTGATGACCTGGAGGAACAAGGCGCGTCGTCGATTAAATTTCAAAATACAATCGCAAACTGTGTCTTTCGCCAACACTCACCAAAACGCTGAGAGGGATCCGACGACTGGGCCTGCGGAGGCGCCTGGTTGTAATAGTCGGCAGCCTGACCGTACGACATGCCCTGCTGCTGCGGATAGCCCTGCTGTTTTGGGTAGCCGGGCTGCTGCGGATAGGCATAGGCCGGCATTGGTGTCTGTGGCATTGAATGCTGTGGCATTGAATGCTGTGGTGTTGGGTAGCTGTTGCTGCCGCCGGCCCCTGCCACAGAGTATGGTGGCGGATCGTGCTCTGGCTTGCCCTTTTGTCCAGACATGATGTTGATTGCAGTTGTTGATGTGTGTGGGCGTACGTGTATGTATCGATGCGATGCGATGCGGTGTAATGCGGTGCGGTGCGTTGGTAGGAAGAAGACCAAGGACGCAAGTGTGCGTGGTAAGGTGGTGATGCCTGGCGCTTGATATTGCGCGTCGTCAAGGTCTAGCGTCGTGGGTTTAAGTTGCTACAGAAGCCTCGGGAACAATGCGCCAGAAAGAAAGCGAGAATGACAGCCAAGACCAAAGGGCGCTCAGACGATGGGCAAGTAAAACATACTGCTTGCATGGCGGTGTGAGCAGGTCCACCGACCAGCCGTCGGAGCGTTGCTGAACATTGCGAATGTCATGCTGGTCTTGGCGGGCTTGAAATGGCACGATCGTGTAATGCTAGCCGCAAGATCACCTGCACCTCATCCGTCTGGCGTGCGTCCGTGCAACGGCCCACGTGGAAAGTTCCCTGCTACGGGAGGAATACTCGATGGAAGCCAGCATCATGTCCACAAGTGAATTACTACAAGTAATATGTGGCGCGGATGTGGCAGCAGGCGTTTCCAGCCTCGTTTCCGCTCTTTTTCTCACCGCTACACTTTTCACCCCGTCTTCTCAGCGCTCATTCCTGCGGTACCTCTCATCTCGCCTTGCTGCCATGTCGATGCCCGATGCTGCCGCGTACGGCGGCCGCCCCGAAGGCGATCAGGACAGGAGTCACTATGGGAATGTTCCACTGCCAGGATATGGCGGTCCGCCGCCGCCACCTCAGCAGCAGTACGGCGCGCAGCCGCCTATGCAGTATGGAGCTCCGCCTCAGGCACCGGCCGGTGAGAACTCGTCCTTCTACGGCGGTGACGCGGGCGCAAACAAGCACGGTTATGCCGCGCCTCAGTATCCGCCCGGCGGACCCGCAGGCTATGCCTCGCCGCCACCGCCGGCCCAAGGCTACGGTCCGCCTCCACCTCAAGGCTACGCCCCGCCGCCGCCGCCGGGCCAGACATATTATCCGGGCCAGCAGGGTTACGGAGCCCCGCCTCCTGGTCCAGGCGGTACGTTGCTATTGCTGTTACAGTCGAAACGACATGGTTGGCTAACACGCGTCTCCACCCAGGCTACGGCCAGCCGCCTGTGGTAGTGGCACAGCCGCCAAAGAAGGATGATAACAGCGATCTATTTTGTGGCCTGTAAGTGCAAACGCGTTGCAGATGGTGGTGTTGTCTAGGTGCTTACGCAATCTGTTGCTACAACCAGTGCGCTGGGTGCCTGCCTCTGCTGCTGCCTGCAAAGGTGCTGCTAAGCGCTGGTAGAGATGTCGTTTTACTACTATTCGTGCTCTGCCACTCCACCACTGCTACTACTATTACCACCACTACTACTACTATCGCCATCGTCGTTGCACTTTGCCATTTCTATGTCGTATTAGCTGGCCATCTATTTTTAATTAAAGAGACGACAGTGCTGCATGCGTGTATCGCATTGGCCATGCATGTTGACCTTGGATGGTGGTGGTGGTGTAGTCTCCACTGTCGCGTCACTGCGATTTTTGTTTTGCCTCATCCCTTCCTTGAATGCGCACCTGCCGTACCTAGTTGTTCTCGCAAGCGCCATCACCGTACATTGCGTGCCATCGCGGACCAACGCTGCTTCTACCGCCACTGCTGCCATTGCAGCGATGAATCGCGACATCTTCACTGCAGACAGCGAGGAAGAGGCACCCGACGTGCTGACCAATGATGAGCATGTAGATATTGAGGAGGATGTGGAGGAGGAGGACGACGACTTGGATGAAGAGGACGACGAAGATCTAGACACGGAGGAAAACGGTGCAGGGTTGGATGCTGGGCGTACTTCCTCAAGCGGCCTGGACAACATGGCGGTGGATTCGTTCAATGACGAAGACGAAGACGATGATGAGGAAGGCGATGATGAAGGGGACGAGGATGACGAGGACGAGGACGACGAAGGGATGGACACAGACTCAGTGACGGGCGAACGGGCGCGTGGTCATCGTGCAGCGCCGCGTATTCGTATCAAGGGTATTACTCCTGGCCATGCAGGCGGAGCCAGTAAGCGGCAACAGCGCAGTAAGTGCGACAGCAACGACACATGGCAAGAGATACAGTGGGCTAAAATGTGCACATGCGCATGTAGGTGATAGCGCCACCCCATCAGTGACCGGCACCGAGAGCGATTTTGCGCTTTTTACCACGGAAGAGTTGGCAGCGCTTAGGTAGGACAGCATTAACGATGGTGATTGTGTGTGTGTGTGTGTGTACGCTTGTCGCTCACCGTCGAATACGGATCCTGGGCCATACGGTGTTTGTAGCAGCGAGGAAGAAGAGTATGCGCCACAGCGACAGGATCTTTCTGCAATGACCAAGCGGCAACGGGCAAAGTATCTAGACGAGCAGCAGGAGGACCTGCTTGCACTGCCAACGGGTGAGCATGATGACTGCAGTGGCGGCATTGCCACGTGTCCTGTGAGGTTCCATGTTGATACTCATGCACGCAAATACAGAATCAAAAAAGCGAAAGCTGACGCAGGAGGAGGTGGCACTTCGGCGAGCCGAGGTGCTACGCAAGCGAGAGCAGCAGCGGAAGAAACGGCAGGACGATATTCACGTAAGTGACCGTCATCGCGAGTGGCGTGTATCGCAAGCGGGTGACTGCACATACGATAGCCTAACTGGTACCGTGGCGTGTCCAGCGAGAGACGATCGACCGACTGTTAAAGAAGAAGCCGCCAACGCGTAAAAGTAAAAAGGCTACCGCTGCTGCTGCTGCTACCGCTGCCGCTGCCACAGAAGATGATGAGGTAGGCTGCGCTGCAGGTGGATATCTAGCGCGCAGATCCGCTTATGCAAACCTTGTAGGCAGCATCGGAGGCGGAACCAGCCATCGAGTGGGCGACTCAGCAGCGCTACATCTCCAACGGGTCAGGCTCGACACTGTCGCTGCCACCAGATATGGTGTTGCCTTGCACCGGTCAGACGAGCAAGTGGGTTGGCATACTGCTGGGCAGATGCGTTGATTGGCCTAGTCTAACCACACCCGCTATAGATATCCGCCGCCCATTGCCACATGTTCGGCCCCCGGCTGTTCCCAGTTGCGCAAGTATCGTCATTCGCGTACACAACAGCCCGTGTGCAGCCTTGAACACTACCGCCTGCTAGATGCAGCAGTGCAGGCAAAGTAATATGGGTGCAAGCCAATGGAGTGCGTGATCAGTCTTGCATCCAACAGCTATTTCAATTCCACACACACACACACACACTAAAATGTGTTGTACATCCACTTGTGCAGTTGGCTTGTACAGCTCGCAGCATATGGCCATTGGACACACTTCATGCACGGACACAAAGGGGCTGCGGTGACAAAAGGTCGTTTTCTTAGAGTGTCGCAATCGGCTACATCGAAGAGCGCCCCAACAACGAAAAGGAGCAGACAGAGGAACAAACACAGATGCACATACGAAAACAGCAAAGAGACAAAGAAAGGACGCGCGAGACAATGAACGAATGGAGAGCGACGGGGGGAGCCGAGGCCGCGCAGATGGAGGTAGGGAAGGAGAATGTCTGGTGTGGTGCAGCCAAGAAGGGCGATGCCTGATGCAGAAGTGGGTGGTGCGGTGTGGATGCGGAACAAAGACTACAGAGGCGCAGCTCGCGTGATTCGGCCGGTCCTTCATCCAGCCAGGAGCGTAGCAGGGGCCATATAGCGGCCAGCCGTAAGCGTGTTGATGGTGGTGTCGTCATGCGGGCTGCGGACGAACAAAGAGACGGGCTGGCGACCAACAAGAAGGAAGAGCTGGGGACGGGCACGCGTGCAAAGGTTGTCGAAAGCTGACTGGATGTGCACGTGTGTGCCCGTGCCGATCACTCTCTCGTCGCCGACCCGTCCATTGGTTGTCCGAGCGCCGCCGGTCCGGCCGTGCATGGGTATCCGGCGCTGTTTCGTGGCCAAAGGGCCGAGGAGAGCGCTGCGATGCACCGGCCAGACGGCTGAGATGGTCGTGGCAAAGTTGTCGTGCAGGCGTAGGATGTAAAAGCGTCGAAAAAGGACGCGGGCAGTTGGCGAAAGGGCCGACTGGCAAGGAGGGCGCACGAGTACGGCGTGGACGCTACGGGCGAGGAAGGACCGGCAAGAAGGATGGTGGCGGGGTGACGGATGCGGTAATGACATCCAGCCGTGGTACTGGCGGTAGTCTTCACAGGGAACAGACGTCGCCCCGACTTTTGCGCGGGCCGATTTTCACGTGAACATGTACAGAGAGGCGGAGAAAAGGAAGGAGGCGGGCGGATGGACATGTAGTAAAGCGAGGCGAGGCAGTTAAAGGCAATAGTTCATGGCGGCGGAGGCGGAAGCGGCGGCGACGGCGACGATGGATGAACAGCTATAAACGAAAATAGAGAAAATAGAGCGGAGAAGGGACAAGGAAGAGGACGGCGGCGGCGACGCACCGCTTGCGCGGCCCGCTAAAAAGCCGGCGAAATGCGCGAGTCGCGGCTGCAAGGCGTCGAACAAAGGACCGCGCCACCTGCCGGTCGACAGGAAGCGGACAGCTGGTGTTCCGCGGCTGCATTCGCAGCAGCCGGAGGCAAGCCGTTGTGTTTGGACGCGCATGCGGCCGCGACAGCAGCAGAACAAAGACAGCACGGTGCTTTGAGAACAAGCACACCAGTGCCGGCCGACCAATGCCGCCGTTGTAGCATACGATCAAAGCAGGAAACGAATGCGGTGCAGATGGGCGCGTGCAAACGTCGCACAGACCTGCAACATTGCCCCGTGGCGCAGCAGCGGCAGCTGCTTATGCACGGCCGCTCACGATTACGGCTGCTTGCGCAACAAACTCGGGCAGGAACACATTGTCCTCGTGTTTAAGATCCTGTAGGCCGCCGCCGAGTGCGCTCCACTGCAGCAGCAATGCGGCGCACTCGCCTGCACGCTGTTGCCGATGGCAGACCTGTGCGAGACGTGCCACCACTTCGTCATCCTCGGCGTCGGCGGCCCAGGCGCTCCGGTACCAGTGCTCGGCCTCAGCCAGCAGATGGCGCTCCTCAGCGTCGTTCAGCGCCACGCATGCGCCCACAAAGCAGGCGTCGCCAAGGCGCTCTTGCATCACCGCGTTGCCGGGTGCGGCGCGCACGCCCTGCCGGTATGCCTCGCGGGCATGAGCAAAGTAGGGCAGAATCACGGTGCGTAGCGCGTTCTCGCGCACTGCGACTGCATCCTCTTCGCTGTCACAGCACTCGACGTAGGCGTCCGTTTCGGTGAGACGTGCATCGGCAATGTGGTGGTACAAATCGCCAAGGTCAAAGTACAGGTCCGCCGGTGCCATGCCGCTTTCGTCCACCGCGGCAGCAATTGCCTGCTGGAAAGTGCCTAGAGCGCGGACAAACAAAGTCGGCTCGGTGATGTCGCGGCGCGCGGCAAATGTCTTGGCTGCATCCGCCTGCACCTCGGCGCGTTCGGCCATCAGTTCGGCGTAACACTCGGGCACCTCGACGGCTGCACGCCCCAGCAGCTCGTCGGCCTGGGCGTACAGCGAGTCGGCCGCCTGGGCCCAGATGCGTTCGTCGCGGTCCGCACACAGCTCGGCCATGCGCGAAAGCACGCCCGCCAGTGCGACCACGGTGTTGACCAGTGCGTCGGCGCTCGTCACATCCTCATCGGCGCTTGCGCTGGCCTCTTCGGCGGCATGCAAGGCAGCGCCCAGCGGTGATTCGTCCACCGGCGTGCTAGGCGGGCTGCGACCAACGATAGCCTTGTAGGCCAGCTGAGCGGCATAGGCGCGGCGATAGGCGTCCGCCGACCGGCCGAGGGCCATGTCTAGTGCGGCTGTGGTGGTCGGCGAGTCGCCACCGGCTGACAGCAAGTCAGCTTCGGCAGCGCAGGCGCGAGCCAAGCCCAACAGCGCGCCTACATGCTGCGAGTCGCGCACCAGCGCCTGCTCAAAGGCCCAGACGGCGCCAGACAGGCGCGCTAGACGCCAGCTGGCGTCGGCCTGGTTGCCTGCGCGCTCGCTGGCCAGCAAATGTGCCCGTCCCCAGCGGTACAGACAGTCGGCGCTGCTGGTGTCTAGGCGGTGCGCCTGCTCGCAGGCCATGGCAGCGTCATTGAGCGTGGCTAGTGCCTGGCCAGCTGTCATTGGCTCGTTGCGATCAACTGTCAAACAGCGTGGTTAGCATTTCCGGCCGGTCGTCATATCGCCTGTACCACCATGACACGCCTACTTACTTTTGCTGAGAAGCGTGGTAGCCTCTGTGGAAGGTGGTGGTGGTGGTGGTGACAATCGCATAGAACAGTGGTCCGGGTGTATAAGCATTGGCATCACGTGGCGGTGCCATGGCGCGACGCGTGAACACACGTGTGTCAAGGGGCAGCAGCACAGGCGATTAGCTAATGAATTTGCGGTTGCATCCACCCGGGCTAGCTGCGCGTTGGCGCATATACTTACGAGCTGTCCACTGCTGGCAGGTACGCGGCGACTGATTGGCGTTCATGGTGACGGATAGAATGTATGCGGTGAAAGATGGCGACCACAGCGGCGTGGCAGCAGATGGCGATATGCAGACGGTCGTTTGGCTATGAGAAGAGAGAGAAAGAGAGAAAGGGAGAGCAGCAAAGCCCTGAAAATGTGACCGTAGCGGCGTAGGCAGAAAGAACAGGGTCGAATAGCAGCGGCCGCGAGCAAGAAGACAGCCGTAAAAAGTGGCAATAGGCGAGCGGAGCCGCGAGCAGTCTGGATTGCCCTTTTCCTGGAGCGGAGTGTTGAACACGAACGTGCACGGCTAAAGGGGGTTTTCCAGTACTGCGATGCTGTCAAGAGTGCTGCGAAACTTCAGACAGCGGTAGTCTTTTGGACGGAGTTGGGCTGAGCTGGCTAAGCTGTGGTGAGAGGAGCTGGTTGGGTGAGGAGCAATCCGACGGAGAAGCAGACGACGCCACGACCTTTATAGCATGCTGTCGTGTCAGCAAACATGCTCGCCACTGATGACGAAGCAGCGGTGGCTGCGGCATCTGCGATGTTGGTTACGGGGGTCGAGACGTCTCAGCCGCCGTAGCTGTCCGGGCAGCCTTGCAGCTGCAGGAGCACCGGCGGACTGCAGACGTTTGTGCAGCGGACGGAAACATGAGCGGATCCATACGCCCGCAGGAAGCGGAGCGTAGATGGAGAAGCGGGTACGCTGGTCGACACCGCTGCTCCGCTCGCGCAAACCGCAAAATAGTTTGCCGTGGTGGCGATGGGATATCACCCAGTGGGTGTGCATGCGTGTATGCGTGTATGCGTATGTGTGTGTATCCGCCGACCTGCGGATGATAGCCGACCTCTTGCAGCACCGCTTTCCGTATTGCATTGCGCGGTGCCCAGGCGCACGCCGCCCTGATACCAATACGACCGCTTGCATCCATGACCGCATGGCGCATCATTGACGCTGCGCTAGCATGTCTCCGACATGCGGCGGCTGCTCCGCCTGTCTGTCTGTCTGTCTGCCTTTGCCGTGACCAGTCTGCCCTGGCGACCGTGAGGTACAAACACAGACACGGCAGCCAACTGCATCGTCTGCACGAGGTGCTGGCCACAAGGCGTGCTTGCCGCTATGAAGACGCGTAGGTGTCTGCGTGTGTGTACACGCGGAAAGAAGAAGCAGAAGAGCGCACATTGCTCGAAACGACGCCCGCAGCCGCTGTACAGCCAGGTGTGTGTGTCTAAACCATGTGCGGTGCGACCACTACCAGAAAGCGGATGCAAGTCAGCGTGCGGACCCGGCCACTTGCGCGACGCCATATCCTCGCGTAACGCTATACCCTTGCGCGCATTCCCTAACTAGGCCCGGGATGCGTTGGATACCTGCCTTTGCCCATGCAGGTGTGCGCGCTGGTTCGTCGGCCGTAGATCGTCCATGGACGGATAGGCGTACATGTGCGCCCGTACGGGGTAGCGTGGTCTGTTCGCACTGGTAGAATATGTAAGGGTTCGGATGTACTGGGTGTACTGGGTGTCCTCGTGTGCATATTAACGTGCATACGCAAAGTGGTGGTGCTGCGACTGTACAGTGATACAGCAGGCTACGTTTCAGCCGACGCATACACGTGCAGCCACCACTATTGACCACCCACCACCCACCACCATCCACTGCTGCTGCTGCTGCTGCTGCTGCTGCTGCTGCTTATCACCGAGCGACCAACATGGCTGCGCCCAGCAGCAGCCGCTTAACCCACTGCAGTGCATACAGCCGAGCTGTCTGTCTGCATGCATGCAATCTTGTTGGCATACTACGGCGATGCAGATTGCTCCGGTGGCGGTGGCCGCAGTGGCGCCAGACCGCACGTCCGTGCATCGCGTTTCAAGCGTGCAGCAGGTCGTGCATCATGCTATGCGCTACGTCGGCAAACAAGCACCCTATGCTGCGACCGCCGCCATGCGACGGCGTCATATCTAGGCTGCGATGCACCGCCAATGTCGGATGCTGCAAACGAAATGGCATCTGGACAGGACGCTGCAGCGTCAGTTTGCAGCGGTGGTGGTAGCGATGGCAGCAAGTTGGATGGCCATGTTGGCCATGATGCATACATGCATGTATGGATGTATGCGGCTGCGACATATTCCACTCGCCCATTACGGCAACATATTCTCCCTCGGCACATAGCAAGGTAAGCCAGCAGCAGACGGGTGAAAGCATGCGTGTTTGACCGTTGTGTGTACGAAAAGGAGTAGGAGTGCATGCGTGGACACGAGCGCTCGCCATGGACGTACACGGCATGAGGAGCACACAAGCGCCAAAAGCCGGCAAGAACAGCTGCGGCAGCAAGTGCAGCGATGATGAATGCGGGTGGGCGGTATGCGCGCGCGCGCGCACATGTAGGATGGATGCGCTCGTTCCAGATGGCCATGCAAGCAGCCAGCAGCAGCGGCGACGCAGCAGCAGCAGCAGCAGCAGCAGCAGCAGCAGCAAGTCAAGCAGACCCAGTCGCGGACGATGCACGCTCGTGCGCACAGACAGCCCACAAGCACACTCGCAGGCACCGCTGGCCAACGCAGTGGCTTGCCGGGAAACAAACAAACGCTTAGGAAGAGGAAGTCGGCGGCTTGAACACAATCTTGCGCGACTTGATTGGCGCCCACTTGAAGCGCTTCAGCCAGATGGACACGGCAGTCAGTGCCGCAAAGATAGTGACGGCCTTCATGCCGATGCGCTTGCGCTCATCGTGCTCCGGCTCGGACGCCCACGCGAGAAACTCGGTGACATCGCGCGCCATCTGCGATGCGGTAGCCGGCGTGCCATCCTCGTATTCGACCACACCGTCAAAGAGCGTACGCGCCATGGAGATGGCGCCGCCCGGGAAGTACGGGTTGTAGTTGAGACCCTCACGGATCTCCACGCCCGCCGGCGGGTCGCAGTAGCCGGTCAGCAGCGCAAAGACGTAGTCCTGAGCGCGTCGCATTCAACATTAGCTGGTGCTGCTGTGTGGCTGGCACCCCTGTACATTTCCTACTCACCGCGCCACTGTGGCGGGCCTTGACGATCAGACTGAGATCGGGCGGGTACGCACCACCGTTGGCAGCACGCGCAGCCTCCTCGTTGGGATACGGCTTGGGGAAGTAATCGGCCAGCTACGCAGCACAACTGTCGTTAGTTTGGGTGTACACTGTGCATCTGTGTGTAGACGCGTGGCGCTGCTACATGCTCCGGCATGCCACCAGCGTTTCCCGGGCACGCTGTCGCCGCCGCCGCTGCTGCCTGCTTGCGTGGTGTCCAAACTGCGGGTGCGTACGCTCAAACCCACGTGTGTTCCGCGGCGGCGACGGGTGCGTACGCCATGACAAGTGCACGGCCACTAGTCGCCGATCGTCATCCGTACCACATTGCCAGCCTTGCTTCAATGCTTACCTTGCCCGGGCGCTCAAACATCTCGCCCTGGTCATCCGGACCATCAATGTAGGTCTCACTCTCGGCCATTTCGCGGGCCTCATCCTTGGTGTGGGACACGTCGACCAGGTTGCGGAATGCAATGCGGTTCATTGAGTGGCAGGCAGAGCACACCTCCTTGTAGACCTGGTAGCCACGACGGATGCTAACCAAGACGACAGGCAAGGGTCAGCGACCAGAACGCCAACACCCCAGCGGATTGCAGCCTGTGCTACACTTACGCAGCGTGGTCAAAGGT
>KZ992760.1:0-17535 GCA_003614735.1 Thamnocephalis sphaerospora | reverse complement strand
AGCCAGCGCCAGCAGCCGCGTTTATTCCAAAGCGGGCGATTTTCCTTTGCCTTCCGCGGCTGCAGTCGTCTCTGTATCGGTGTCACGCTTTTCCAGCATGCGTCTGAATGGCGGTACATGAGTTAGCCGTGACCGCTGCATCTGCGTCTGCATCCGCATCACACATACTTGCGAGCACGTAAAAGCATCTGTTCTTTGCGCGAGCGCAGCCGATCTTCGCGTTTCCGGCTATCTGCCTCCCAAACGCGATCCACCGTTTTATCGTCAACGCCGTCCAGATTCCGATCGCTCAAATTAAAGCGCCGGATGAGCGATGGTTGTGCTGCTTGACTCGTCGCCGCTGGACGGCCAGCCGACGCGCCGGTGCTTGCAGCCGCAGGCGTAGCCACGGCATGGGATGGAGCAAAGTCACTCGGTAGCTACGCAGATAAGCACAATCAATCGCCGCTCGGGATGCGCGCGTCTATTGCCGACCTACCGTAGGCAGCTGGCCATCACGCAGGATACGCTCGCACGTAATCTCTACAGAACGGGTGCGCTCCAAGTCGCGGCGAATCGCAGCTGTCGGTATGTGTGGAAACATGCTGTGCACGGTTTGCACCTGGCCGACGGTACCGATGATGAGCAAACGTCGTCCTCATTATTGGCTTTCTGAACAGCGCAGCGTCCGTCCATGGACTGCTACCTACCCAGTCATCGCGAACAGGTGCACGTCGAATGCTGCTATTGTCGGTTGGCGTTGCGCCGCCTAAGCCACAGGTACCGTTAGCCCCGTGCTGCCAGTACCCAACGCGGCTCTACGCACCAAAAAGCCAGCGGAATATAAAGACGAGGAGCACCAGCGCCACAAGTACGCTGACGCCGTCGTTCATGTTTGCAATGGCAGCGTGTCGTGTATCAGGCGTATGTGGGTGGGTGGGGAGCAGGCGCGTTGAGGTGGCAGCCAACAGGGCGGAAGAGGTGGTAGGTTTGCCGTTGCCCTTGTTGCGTGGAGCTCCAGCAGGCTTATCCCAAATCATCTTCACCTACTCCACACACACACACACACACAGACAACACAAACGCGGCTAGGGCACACTCGCTGGTTTACATAATGAGCGGTAAAGGGCAGCCGCCGCCGGCATTGTAAGCAGCCGCGGTGCCTGTATGCTGCTCACCAGCCAGCTACTCGGCGGTCATCCGTGGTATCTGCGAAGCGGTCGGCTGCCAGATAGAAGAAGGGCACAAACGTCACCTTGCCATGGTCCCATACCTGGCATGAATTGACCACCAACACGCATACAAGATGAGTACGATACACGGCAATAGGACTGTCGGCACGTGCCACCTACCACAGCAAGCAGCGAACCGCGATCAAAATGCGGCGCAAACGCAACGGCCACTGCGTGTGGCTGGCGTGCCCCGTCAAGTACATCGGTCGGCTCGTATTCAGGTGGTGGCGGACCGCGAATGAAACCGCTAGCATCGAGTGAGCAGATACGGTGAGCATACAGCGTACATATGGTGCGGCACATGACGCGCATCGTTGTATACCTGGGCAGCAATGGCCGACGCTCGCCAAGCCAGCTTGACAAGCGCACCATAAAGACTGCAATTAGCTCGCTGCCTGTCATTTGTGTAGACACGGCACCGCGTGTCCGTGTCTCGCGCTCCTGTCGACTAGCATCTGCGGCCGGCTCAAACACCACCACCAAGCGTTCTCCGTGCGGATCAAGAGCCATCCGACGAATGACGCCACCGACACTGCAGAAGTACACGTACACGTGGCATCAGTAAACTGGCGAGCAAGTTGACATCTTTCCGTGCTAAACTTACCGTATAGGCTTGCCGCCCTCGTCAGATAACACAAACGAGGCCATGCTATGTGGCCGCTCGAGCACCTTGAATTCTACCATAGAGCAGTAACCCACAGTTAGCCAGCGCTGGTAGCCATAAGCATGCGCACGCACGGTACCTAGCGCTCGTGGTGTCGGCAGTAGCTGCATCACATAAACATGCGTATCTCCCTGAAGGGTAAACAGCAGGTGCTGGGAGTTTGGCGTCCAGCAGACAGTCTGTAGGCATTCCGGTAAGCGCATCCATGACTGGCAAAGCACATTGCGTTTGACAGCGCTACTCACTGTCACACCAGTGGTAAGCTCAGCAGCACGAAAAGTCGTCCAGTTACGTGTCTCCCAGACGCGCAACGCGTCTCCACTGCAACATTTGCTTGTCAATAACGACAAACGCAGCTAAACTACGCTCCAGGCATGTACATACTCGTTGGGTGCAGCGCACAAATACTGTCCATCCGGGCTCCAGGCCAGTTCTGCTACACCGGACCCAACTCGGCGCAGCGGCGTCACCGTCTCCGTTGCCACATGCCAAATAAGCAGTGTTGCATCTGCACGGCCAGCCACAGCAAGGAATGTTCTAGATCGCAGCATCCCGTCAAGGAAACGACAGGCAACGCTGTGATCTCGGACGCACTACGCTTGACAGACGCAAAGGATATTGTCCGCTGGGATCCCAGGCACATGCGCTCACGTCATTGATCGCCGGGTGCTGCAGCCAAGTCATGTACGCGCGTGGCGATCCATCGGCCGCCTTCCAGCCATGCAGCGGCAGCTTCCATAGCGCAATGCCCTCCCTATCCGCCATTAGCATCACTGGTGGCCATGCCGCTAATGCGCGTCTTTTTGCGCATCTCTTACCGACAGACTGCAGCAACAGTGCCAGCGGTATTTGGGCGCCAGTTCAACTGCACCAGGTCGCGCTGCATTGGATGGCGGAGTGGATCGGGAAACCAGGCTGCATCGGCAAGAGGTAGCGCGTGAGCCATCTCCTATCATCACGCTACACGTATCCGCATGCGGACGCATACCCTCGTTTTGCATGCTATACACGTAAATCATGTCGTTGCTGTGCGCAATACCGAGCACTTGTTTGTTTGGATGCCAAGCAATACAGGTAGCTGGCCATGATACCGACGGCAATACAACATGCGAGGGCTGCAGCAGACGTTTGTAAATGTTCGTGCCAAGGCGATCTGGTACGTCTTTCGCAGCGCACTTACCGGCGGTGCAACGACAGAAGCGACCGGATCCACCCAGCGCCGCTTCCATTGCTCCCAGCCAGAAAATCCAAGCTTCTTCATAAATGCGCGTACCATATCACTAACACACACACATATACCCAGCTACATTAGTGTCAAGCCAGGCTAGCGCCACCTATCCAGCATGCCAGTATCCAGCTTACTTGGAGTCGGCCTGCAGCAGCCATGCAATATTGTCCTGCAAGCTCGCCGCGTCCATCGTGTTTACGTCCAACTTGGGTGCGGCCGCTCGACGACCACGGGTCCCGTCCATGCGTGCGTCGTCTGCGTTGCTGAACACCGTGCCCGGCACCGGACGCACCTGCAGCCGCTTTACCACACCGGTGCGTTCGCTTTCCAGACGGCGCTGATCCTGCTCAAATCTTACAGTACCCGCCGCCGGCCGCTGTTCACGCTCGCGATTCGGACGCGCCTTCTCCTGCATATCGCCGCTCCCGTGCCCATCTGTCGACACCTTGTCTGGAAGCATCACATGCGGATAGCACACACCCTAGGCCACCGGATGTCCGCTTAGTCACATGTGCCAGTAAATGTACGCGTTTGAACGCATTGTCGCTTACCCCAGCTGCGACATAGCGCTGGATCGCGCTGTCGTCCCGGCCATTATGCAACACCACTGGTCGTATCCACATGCAATGAGAGAACACCACTGTGAGCCTGTGTCCGCCTGCGATCCACCGGCGCCCTTACCCATTTCCAGATCAATCTCGGCCACAGTAATGGCGCCCTCCGCTGGCGGCGGACGTGTTTGCTCTATGTAGTGCGGCACGGTGCATCAGATGCTGCGGCAGTAACGGCTAGCCTGCCGCAGACCCGCTCAACACACCGTTAAATTCCACCATGGCCAGCTTTCCGGAAAATCCAGTTGCGTGTTTGAGGAATCGGCAAAGAAAGCGCCAACAATCTTGCGCGCAACAACAATAACAGAATCACATTGCACCCACCCAAGTCGGCTCGACATGATCTGCCTTGAACTGAGCCGTAGCAAGTACCTCCCAGTCACCTTGGCCTGGTCGCCAGCGCACACGCCCTCCCTTCGGTCTGCCCCAGCGCGCGGCGTATTAGACGGCCGTCTACACCAATGTCATGGCCAAAACAGTCTGCTAATTGCGGATTCTGCTGCATTATTGCTTCAATTTTAGCCATGAATCCACCGCTTGTGTCGCGTAGTGTATCAAACTGGCACACGCGGATGACCCTGGCGTTGTCCGGTAGTGTGGCGCTGGTTACATCAACAGAACGCCGTCTTCTGGCGGCGAAAGCAAGTTCTTTGGTTGATATTTTTAACTCGGTGCCATCTCGCCGTTAGAGCTGGCCGCACTACCATGCGGCAATTGGCAGCCGTCATCATCATCCACCGTCGTTTCTGCGCATCGCCGGTCCCTGTCTCCGCATGGACGCGTATGCGCGCGGCGGCAGGCGCCCAAACCGGCATCTTCTGCATCACCCGTCGCCTTCCTACCTGTTACACCAGCCCCATTGTCGTTCGGCTTCAGGGCATTGCGGCATCAGCTGCAACCCGCCACTCAAGTGGCGACATGAGCGCCATATTCATGCATGTACATGCAGGCAAACACTCAAGTCTGTTGCGTAAGAGATGGCCACTGCGGTCACACGAATCGACCGCTGGCTCAGACGCTGCGTGCTCGCAGGTGATAAAGCGCCCGCGTGAATCCACGCGTACAGTCTGCTAGTATCCACCGCCTGCCGAGGCCACCCTACATTGCATTGCACGCCGCTCGTCATTGACTCGTCTCCTTGTCGCATCTCTCAGCAACACATCTCCCTCTGTCACGCTACATAGTGTCCATCTCGTTTTGCATGCTCAATCTGCCATCTGGCGCATAGCTGTACCTGGCTCGCTTGTACCTTGTGATTTCCGACTATTCTTGCGACCTACTCGCCGGTCAAGTTCGCTATCACAAGACGCTAATCTTTACTGCATCGTCTCCCCTCTTCCTTGCACCTACCGTACACCAACCCTCACTTTCGGCTGCGCCACCTTGCTCTTCAACTGCGTGCCCACCGTTGCATTCCATTCTTTTACCTCATCTCGCTCATTTCGCGTGGTATGCGGGCTGGTCAACGCTTGGTGGTGGCGTAATTGCGTTGGAAGATACACCAACACCTTTCTGAACAACCCTTTCCCCGCATTCTATTTCTGCGGCGCCTGGCGCGCAACATCAACTGTTGTCAGCGCCACTCGCCCACACGTTTAGCCCGGTCCGTGCGCGCAAACACACGACTATCCCTCCATCTCCACCACCTCCGCCACCTTCGCTGCTGCTAAGCGGCACCTTCGCCTTGCGGTGCTGTGCGGCCTGCTCCTTGTCCCTTACGCGCACACGCCTTTTGCCGGTGACTCCTGCGACCATCCTCATACACAAACCCTCAAACACGTGCAGTTTACGGCAGCGCTCGGTCACGTCACGACGAGCTGTGTGCACCGTGTCCACCTGTGTACATCGCAACCCGCGCTTTCACACGCCGCCAACGGTCATACATCATGGAGGTACGGATGGACACTCATCCGCTTTCGCCAACGGCGCGGCGTATTGTCCTTGGCGCATGTGTCGGTCTGTTTGCCCTCAAAGCATTGGCCTTTGGGTATGCCTACCACCATCGCAATTACCCGCCAATCAAGGTGAAGCATATCACCGTCATGGGCATATCGCTGCTGGGTATGTGTCCGGAGATACATGCGGTCGCGTGTCTACCTGCAACCGGTGCGAGTGGCTGTACAGCTCACACTTTACATCGATTTCTTAATTTCATTCTTACTAGGTTCATTTTTCTGGTGGATTGGCATGATGGTAGGTACATTTTTTAGTGTTTGCACCAATGTGGAGGCAGATCCCGCTACACTTGCTTACTGATGCATACGCGTGTACAGCAAGCCAACGGGTTTGTCGGATTCGATGGCATCTGGCGCGTCTGTGTTTTTTGGAGTGGCAAGTTTGGATATGCTATGGCTTGGTCGCAGTAACGCTAACGTACGCCTGTACATGCGTCTCTACTAGTCTGGGTCCAATACTGTTTTGGCGTGGTACTCTGTCTGGCGGTACTCGTCTTTCGCCTCTTCACCATGGAGCATGTCTTTGTCAAGCAGCGGCCAATGTCAGAAAGACCCATGCTCATTCCTCTGCTGCTCTACCTGGTGCCGGTAATGCTGATTGGAGTCACGGCCACTGCAGTGCCGCAGTATACTTCGTTCTACAACCTGGAGTCGCGCAGCTGCTCGTTCCACATGACCTTCAAGATTATTTGCTTCGTCTTTTGGGGCGTAGTCGTCGGCGTGTTTGGCTACTACACATGGGCACTACGCAACATCCGCCGATCCTTCAACGAATTCAAAGAGCTGCGCGTCGGCTTTATAGTTGCATTCTTCATCACTCTCCTCAACCTGGTACTGCACCTACACAGCTACTATGTTCAAGCTTGGGGTTTGTACGCAATGGTTTCTGCGGTAAGTGACGCACACCGTCCATGTTGTCTGCCAGCGCTGCTCACCACTATACGGAAATTGAAATGTACTGTCTTACTAGAATGTCTTTGCATATAATATTTTCTTTTGGACGGTGCTGGCTCGCCCGCTCTACGGCCACGTGTTTCGGCGAGAAGCGTGCATGCTCGAGTTTATTGCGGCGCTTACGCGAGACAACACCGATACCACCGAAGCAGCCTCTACAAGAATATCCATTGTCATTGTCAGTCCTGGCAACAAGAACACTGCACCGCACCTACAGTCTCCAAGTCGGATAGCCGATGGCACAGAAGCGGGTCGGTTCTTACCTCGACCATAGATGTCGCCGCGTATGTTTCAATCTTTTGGCTGCCGGTGCCCTTTGCCCTCGCGCTCGTGCTGCACCTACCTGAGGATGCCTTTGCTGTACCAGCCGAGTCTGTAAAGCGTGGCCTATTGCCCGCCCTGCCGCCTATGTCACATCTGCTTCACCCACCCTTTTGATGCACATAGCTCTACCGCTTCCCCTAACGTCTCGTCAGCTTGCTTCGCTATCTTAATTGCATATCCACCTATTGGCAACAGCCCTACCGGCTACCAGTAGCATGTCGGCTCTCACTCTTATGCGCTCATGCGCCTGTACGCAACTGCTATAATAATAACGCGCAGTACATGCATTGTCCACAGGCTACGTTGCACCAGGCTTGTCGCATCCGTCTTATCCTCGTGGCAGCCGCAAACACGTCTTAATTGGGCAAGACGACGCATGTTTGATGTCAGCTCTCCAGCACGACGACTTTGGTCCGATTCCTCCAACATGTGCGCATGTGGCAAGTCGCAACGTGCATCAGCCAGTTTTCATGGCCGGTTGCAAGCCGCAATCCGCATATCGCGTCCTGTCGTCGCTCAGCTCGTGGCTACATGCTGCCCCTTATCGCAGACAGATGGCACACTTACCATGGAGGACATCGGCGCATTCAGACCGGTAGGCCTGTTCCTATGCCTAGTGCAGTAGCACGTTCTAAAGCTGTAGAGCGCGTGTTCTGGTATGTTCTCTGGTCGCCGTTCGCCTTATCCCAAACCCAGCATCCAATACGTTGTTGCGGTTCAAGCTGCCACGATTTCCATGTTCGTCACTTCTCCTTCTTTCTCTACACCCAGCTTACGACCTCTGTGCTTTTTGCCGCTACGCCTCAGATACAAGTGCCATTGCGACCGCCGTTCACCACCATTCCCCCGCGCAATCTTTCATACTCGGTCGTTTCAATTGCGTATTACCGCGGAGTGCACCCTTCCAGCGCGTCGACAATTACGCTGCACTTTTTACCCTCCGGCGACCAGCCACGATTGCAGCGACGACAATAACGATAACGACTGTTTCTGCGCGCCACCATTGTAGCTGCCGTTGCCACTGCCACTACCACTGCCGCAGTTATCAAGCGGCTACTGTGGTGCTCTCACGCAGTTTAGAGTGCGGCACAGACGTGCAGCGTGCAAGGTCGGCGACTTGACGCTGCCATGTCTCGAAGCCCTACACAGGCAGAAGGCATCATATACCTGGTGCTCACCGTTCTTTTGGCTGCCGTCTATGTTTCCACCACCGCCGCCTTTTACTACCTGGCTCCGGGCACACCCGAGCTACGCAAGCGCTCAGTGTCGCTAACGGTTACAGGCGCCATTGCTGCGGCCGCCATCAGCACGGTGTTCATGGTGCATGCTGCGTCGCCCGCAAGCACGCCATCCTTTTTACCCTTGTGGGCAGCATATCTGGGATTCAGCGCCTGGTCTGTCTCCT
The DNA here is from genome assembly GCA_003614735.1 of Thamnocephalis sphaerospora. Classification (NCBI taxonomy): domain Eukaryota; kingdom Fungi; phylum Zoopagomycota; class Zoopagomycetes; order Zoopagales; family Sigmoideomycetaceae; genus Thamnocephalis; species Thamnocephalis sphaerospora. Next base: position 9,183 of record KZ992760.1, on the reverse strand, counting down.
TGCTGGGGCGCGTGTGGTATGCCCGCTTTCTTGCCGACTTTCGCAGGGTTAAAGCAGCAAATGCGTCGGCAGGCGCGGCGGCGCTGAGCGGCCAGGTTCCGGAAGAGGTGCATAGCCAGCTGCAGCGGGCCCGTGCTTGGCTGAAGCAGCGACGCACGTTTGCCGGCGACCGAATGCTTACGCTTCAGATGGTGGCCATCGCCTTGAGCTCGGTACTCTGCCTGTTTCTGGTGCAGACGATGACAGATCACTATAGACTGCGGCCGATGGACGTTGGCCGGCACAGCTGGCATGATTGGGAGTACATCCCGTTTTACGTGATGCTAGGCGGCTTCATGCTGATGCTGTGCCCATTGGTCATCTGGTTGCTGCTGGGACTGCGGGATGCATACGGCATAGCGAGCGACATGCAGCTCACACTGGCACTCATGCTTCTGGCAACGGCCATCTACTACACCTGGTCCAGCGTGGATGCGCTAGAAAACCTGATGGACGGCATCTGCTGGTTGGCTGCGGCGCTGATGGGCACGCATACCATTGCAGTCATACTGCCACTGCGTCGCGCGCTGCAGCTGCGCCGCGAGCGCCGTCTGCTTTCTCGCGCACAGTTTCATCATGTCCTGGATAACCCGGCGGCTTTTCGCCAACTGGAGCGTCTGGCCGAGGCTGACTTTTCGGTGGAGAATTGCCGTTTTGTCGTAGCACACCGGGCGCTTGTGCAGCGTACAGATGACGTATTTCGCATTCAGCAAAGACAGCGTGAGCGCGCAGATCTTGAGCGTACAATGGTTGAGACTGCTGCTGCTGCTGCTGCCGGCTGGGAGGCGGTACAAGCGGCACGTGTGGGCGTCCAGATGGCCGCGGCGCTGCGTGAAGTTGGTAAACCAAGCACTCTGCAGCTATCTCCGCGCGTGCCACAGCACTATCAGTATGCTGGTATGGCGGCACTACGCAGCCCACTGGAGAACGCCTCCTCCTGCGAGCTTGATTGGTGTCCACCACGGATATCGATGATTCAGCTGCCCGAAGGCGACGCTACGCGTGCTCCTAGCAGAGACACGGAAAACGGCGCCAGCATCCTGCATGACGCTGGATATAGTGCCCATCGCAGCAGCATGCAGAGCGACCGCCTTCCTCCGTCCAGCCGGCCAAGTACAGACACAGTTTGCCTTCTCAAGCCCAGCGGCAACAACAACAACAACAACAACAACGACGACGACGACGACGACGACGACGACGAAGCGCTGCTATCAGGTCAAGCATCGCCGCTGATGCGACTGTCGCGCGCCGCCTCGCTGGCCTCGCTACGTCTGTCAACGCTCATGGCAAACTCGTCGGCTTCATCGGGCGCAGTTATGGCGCCCGGCACTATTCCCGGTGTGATTGGCATGCGCACTAGCTTTGAAAGTCATGAGGCGCCATTGGCTTTTGCGTACAAACCGTCGCTGACCCGTGCCGCCACCACCACAGCAGCCGTTCGTGACGCAGACCACCTGTCAACCATGAGCGGCACGACACCACGACATGTGAACAGCATGCGCAGTTCAGCGCGCTCTTCATCGCCTAGACCGGGATCGCGGCAGCTTCGCTCCATTGCCAGTGTGCCCAATACCGCTATCTACGCCGCGGAAAGTGTTGCTCCGCCCATGCCGCCATTCCTGACCTCGCAGCCTGTATCTCCTGGTATGATCGACCGATCTAGCACATCACTGTCTCGGTCAAGTCGTTCCCACGCGCCGTCGCGCAGCTCATCGCTAGCTCGCCCGCCTATACAACGCCTGTCTGACTCGGAGCCTCCGCCACCGCTGCCGTCGCCGCCGCCCCAAGCGGCCAAGGCAACGCATGTGCGCTCCGTCTCAGCCACCAATAGCCTGGCCAAACAGCTGGATCCAGGTGCGCCCGTACCCTCACCGCCGTCACCGCTGCTACCGCCGTCTTCGTCTTCGATGAGGACGCTGCTAGACTTGGATCAGAGTGGCTGCAGAACCGTCGGATTAGCTTCGGTGGCTAGCGGCGGCAGCACGCTCGACCCTTACGTGATGCCGTACTATCGGAGCTCGCAGGACGACGGCGCTGTGCAAGACCAGATGCCACACTGGCTGGTGGAGGACTATCGACGCTTTTACGAGACGTTTATCGCCCCGGGCGCACTGCTAGAGGTAAACGTAGACAATCAGATACGATACAAAATCCAGTATGCGCTGCGGACTAGCCAGATTCGGCCGGGTCTCTTTGACGAGGCCAACGAGGCCGTATTAGATCTTCTTTACCTAAACACATTTCCTAGCTATGTGCGCCGTCTCCTTCACCCTACCCATCAAGATAACGACGACGACGGCGACTATGACGAAAACGAAAACGCTGGGCGCTACCACGGCGATATTTACGGCGGCCTACCTATCTATGATATACACAATGCGACAGATATGACGGCCAGCGGTGATGCTATTTGGATGAAGGAGTTGCAGCGCGGCGATGGTCGCCCGTCAGCCAATGCCAAGCAGGCCAGCGAGAATCCGTGGCACGCTACGGTCTTGGCAGAAGAGCAGCAGCAGGCTGCACGCCACCCTGCACGCCAGCATGCACGTAATGCCGCAGCCATGCGCTCTCCTTATGGCCGACTGCATCAGTGGTGGTGCCGACATGTAAAGCGAGCCGTATCCTGGCGAGAGCGGCGCGACCAGCTACGTACTGCCCGGCTCTTGGGCCGCTAGCTGCTTCAGACCCTTTGCCAAGGCCGGCCTGTACTTCGTCCATTTTCGTTATCTGCACGCGCTATCTGACCTTTGACGCCTAGCATGTTTTCCCGCTTTTTCGGTACGCTCCTTTTCCATCATTGGTGGTGCTGCCATGCCATCCACCAAGTAAATTTGGATCTCTACATGCAGCTGTTATTTTTGCACGTGTGCTTGGCTGTCCAGAGGCTAGACGCCGCGAGGTGGTCATGCACGCAGCAGGCGTCCGCGAGGTCGCAGGCGTTGTGTCCATCGCCATAGTGGCGGCGCCGTGGTGTGCGGCCGGGCCGAGAAATTGCGCAGTGTGCTTTGTCAGCCGTGCCTTTGGCCGTCCATAATAACTGGTTGTCACGGTGACCCATCCACGGAAATGCTTGCAGACAGGAGGCCGCCTGCAGGCGGATGCTACCACAACTAAGCCAGAGTAGTACGCATCCGTCCCGTCGGCCAGATGGAGCATTGCATCCACTCACGCATGCGTACACACCGCCAAAGTGGCTCATGCACGATGACGGTATACGCTATCTTTGGCAGTCTCGGCAGCGACCGGTCCGAAGGTGTCCATGACCATGGCTTAGTCTGCACCAAAGGCGCGTTTCCCAGCACGCCTGGGATTCGGCCAGGAAACGCGCTGGTGCGTATGGATGGTTCCAGCTGTGGCACCGTATGCTTGCCGCCCAGCTGTCCGGCGACTGCCAAGTAGCGTTTGCGGAAAGCATGATGGTGGAGGTGCCCCGTGGGCGTGTGGTCTAGGCACCACAGGCAGTGTCACCGAAGGCGATGCCCAGCGGCTCAGGCACGAATAAATAGCGCTCTCCGCAGCGTCCGGCGTGACACACGCGCTTCCTGGTCGCAAGCAGTGCCATGCGCAGTAGACACAATGCGCAGCACACCATGCTGGCCGGATAGCGTGGCGGTCCGCCGCAACGCACCAGTGGGAGCACATCCACAGCCTAATCTGAAATGTGCACTCTGTTACGACGCGCACCCACGCTCGTGTTTTTGCACATATCCGCTGCTGGCCCTCATGTTTGCCGGCCCGAACGCTGAGCATGGCGGCAGCACCAAAGCGCACCTGGTCCGTGAAGCAGTCGCTGTCCCAGTATGGATTTGCCCTGCAGCTATCCAGTAGTAGATCGGCATCGCATACTGCCAGTGTGATTTGGCACTGCGTATACGCGGTCGGTCATGAAACGCGTCTTGCTCCACGGCGGTGACATGTCGTTGGTGTGGCAGCGGAGATGATGGCGGCGTAGCAGTGGTCCTGTCACACTTTTAGTGGCGCAATAGGCTGCAAGTGTGTACGCGCATGCATACAAGGACCCATCACAGTCGGCGGATCCGCCGTCAGGCCGCGTCGTCTGGCACGCTGCTCGATGGTCTCCATGCAGTTGCGCATGCGCCTTCACCTCGAGAGCGCCAATTCACCTGCACGGCGACCCAGCAACGTCCGCGGTGGCGCCACGAACCGGCGCCGCGTCAAGTTTAACCATAGCGGCGTGTAACCGTGTGACCGCTGATTTTTTTGCCATTATGCCGGCTTAGACGGTGGGCGTGCAAGGCGGCCATGGGTACGCAGGTTATCTTTGAGACCGGGCGGTTGCGCGGTAGTTTGTATGCGCGTCAAAGATGAGCGACATTGAACTGTAGGCATTGCCGTATCCACAGGCATGCGTCCGCAGAGGGGCGAATAGGAGGAAGCGCAGCAGAAAGGCGTTTGCGTGCAGATATGTATCAAACACATGCATGGGTGTATGCGGCGTTGGCCACTAGATCCACGGATCAAGTTCGGGTATACCGGCGGGCGTTGATACGGCCCTGGCCCCTGAGTGTCGAGGCAACGCCGTCAAGGGCTGCCATCAAAGAAACGCACGCGTACGTACGCGCGTTGCTGGCCGGTGACAACGAGCTTGTCCACGCAACGCGCGCTGTGTCAAGGGACATGCGCTTCCGGCCGAGCCTAAAAGTGCATACATCCCAGACGAAGCAGAGTGTACACATGCACACACGCACGTACACAAGCGTGCGCACACGAATGCTGCCTGTTCACACGCGCGCGAGCGCACTTTCCTGTCTACCGTGCAAAGGCTAACGCTGCCTTGAGCCGATGTGCGCGTGCGCTTTGTGCTGTCCAGCCCATGTGCGTGGCGTCGTGAAACATATCGACGTTCAACAAACGGTTGCATTGGTATGCATGCCGCGCGCGTACGCATGTACGCCATTGGACGGACAAGCATTATCCCGCTTGGCTGCCAAAGGCGGAGCGCGGAGTGCACGCGTTGTGCGCTCCAACAATGATAACTGCGCTGCATAATCGGATCGCAAGCGTCGTTCATGAGATTAGACGCATGGACCATCCGCGCATTGCCATGTCTAGATGCGGAACCCCAATCGACGGCTGGGCGATAGCTGGAGGCCGGTGGCTCCCAGTGTTGCACTGTTTGCACACACATACACGCATACACGCATACATACCTGTCTATCCGGGGCAATGACCCAAGACGCCGATGCCAACGTGCTGCCAGGCCTTGGCGTTGCGGCGAACAACTGTCCCATGATCCTACATGCGTATCGTCTGCCAGTGTGACAAGCGAGCACAAGGCGTTACTTTCGAGACAAACATGACCTATCGACACGGAGAAGACTCAAACGGATGATCGTGGGGATGATACACACCATCACCGAGCGAGGGGGACTGCTGGGCGTTGCTTTACTGTGTTTCAGAGAATTCTCCGACCCAGCGCCCGTGTTGCGTGCGCGCCAAAAGCGACCGGTTTACAAACGTGGGCAAGTGCCGGTTGGCGCGTGAGACGGTGGGTGCTCACGCCCACAACGCGCACGCATGCACTGGTTCTGGATCACTCGGCAGGCATACATGGTCGCTGCGCACGCTCGCACCGGCCCGGTTCCTGCTCTTTTGCGCTACGGTGGTCGGCGTTGCTCGCTCGCTCTGCACGCGTGCAGACCGCCTGCTGTTAGTGCGGCCGCCTGCTGCACACTCCTTCCCGATGGTGTAATACCATGGTTTCTTGGCATCCATCTTGGGCCATCGTGCCGAGATATCCCATAGAGGCGGGCATTTGAGAACGCCGGCTCGGTCAGCGTGCTGCCCGCGACGGTAGCCACTGGGCGTGCGCCGCGTGGCCCTTGCCTAATCTCCAGCTTGCCCACGACGACCAGAACATGCGGTTCCGGTGTGGTTGCGCGTGGTGCAACGAGAACAGCTCGTGTCGCAACGGGTGTGAATAATTGTGAATCAGTGCACCGAAACGCCCGCTTGACAGCAGCAAATTTCTGGCATGTTTCCAGAACGAATCACAATGCCTTTCCGCATGACGATTGGCTCACTGGTTGCCCCCTTTTTGCATTGAGTGAACAGGCATATACGGTCTTTATATATAGCGAAGCACGTCGACACTTTGCCTCGCCCCGCTGTCACCGCATTCAGTTCCAATTCCATTCCCTCGGCCCACGCCTCCCCGGCCCACCGCTAGCCTGCCCGCCTACGCTCACGTCGCTGCTACGCTTGCGCCTTTCCCTTGTACGCTTCTACTACCCTACTGTCACCTATTGCCGCCTACCCGCTCTTCTTTCTCTCTCTCTCTCTCTTCTCTCGACCACCCACCCACCACACACACAAACACACACACACACACACACACACACGTGTGCAGCTCTCGCTCTCACACGCCCTCACACCGGCTGTGCGCGTGCTCTCCGCTGACTGTGTGCTGCTGCCTGTACCTGTGCACCACGTTGGCCGCATTTTCCCGCTGTGGTCGTCGCCTCTGACGCGCCTGTCACCTGTGTTGTGTGTCTCCTGCTTTTCTCTCTCTTTTCCCACTTGATTGTACTACCATCCCCACCCGCGCATCTGCGCCACACATACTTGGCACGTTGGTGAAAAGCATCAACGCTAGCTTTGCCGTAAGCCTCCGCCCGATGACGTCCGTTGTCGCCTGCTGTGAGTCTGCCTTTCACTCCATGCCAATATCAATCTACATTGCCGATACCGTTGCTGCTGCCATGACCGCTGATCGCGCCCACGCCGCCACCGGCGCCCACACCGACCTGGTAACGACCAGCGTCGGCGGCCGTACCAACGGCCTCGGCCCGGGGCGTACAGTCCACCCGCTTTTGGACGATGATACCGTTTCGCGGGTGGCCGATGAGTTTTACAAGAGTATGGTGGCGGCGCGCGGCCATGCCGATGGCCAGGAGGCACCAGACTGCAACGATGAGGCGCACCTCCATCAGCTTGTCTCGTACTTTACCGCAACTGCGCTCAATGGTGATCTGGAACACGCGCGCGCCATGAAGAGCACGTTCTATGACGCAGCGCGTCAGCCAGTAACGCACCGATTCTTTGACTATGCCCTCCACCATCTGGATGCTGCACTCCAGGCCCACGTGCCTGCAGAAGTCGCGCGTCAAATTGTGACGGCAGTGCAAAAGATTCGGGCTGAAGTGGTCACGGAAGATCTGAGGCAGACATAGTCGTCGCCCAGCGATCAGATTAACGTTATCGCACACTTCATCGCCACCGCCGCCATCGTCGCTGCCGCCGCGACCTCGGGATCTCCGAACGCGGCGTAGCCGCGATGCTGCCACTGCACCACGACACTCGTATGACATGCAACACGACACGCATCCACCCTCCCGCTGCCCGGTCGAGCGGACCGCTGGGCATTACCGCCTCAGCCCCGCTACGCGCCACGCATCGGCTGCAAGCTTCCCTTATTCGCCATCTGACCGGACTATCATAGCGTTTTCCTGGGACCTAATCGTTGACCTGATCTATTTACCTTTTGCATTCTCGCACTTTCTTTTCTTGCCTTTCCTTGTCTGCTTTTGCCGCCTTTGCTCGTCGCTCGCTTTGGAGCACGGGATTGCTCTTGCCGCTGTTGTTCCTGTTGCCATTCCTTTGGTCCTCTTGTCCGCACCGGACGGAGGCGACTGTCATTCGAAGCTGTCGCACACGCACATGCGCACATACATGCACACACGTATACACGTGCACCCGCACGCGCGCCAACATCCTTTGGCCGCGGTGGTGCATCGCACTTGTGCGAGGCAGCAACCTATGCGCACACTCCAGTTGACGGGCGCGCGCCTGCACACAACCACCTGTGTACGTGCGCGCGGTTGCCACCGTCACACCTGGGCTGCGCTTGTCTCGTGCTCCGCCTTGTCGGAGCACCGCCGGAAGTCCACCCTTCCGCCCCTGCACACTGTTCGTCGCTGGTTCCTTGATGGCCTGCTGAACGGCGCTGCTGTTACCGTCTTTCTCCTTTGCTCCTGCTGCTGCCGAAACACATCCAGTGTCTGCTCTCCGGTCCTGGCCCGTCCGCCGACTGCCAACCAGCCGGTCGGTCGATCGATCGGTCCGCACACCTGTTCTCGGCCAGCAAGTAGCCTTGACATGACGATCACGATATGTCTGGATTGTGCGGTAATGAACGCCGTCTCACGCCCAGCAATCGCCATTTTCTTCTTCTTCTTCCTCCTCCTCCTCCTCCTCCTCCTCCTCCTCCTCCTCCTTTCCCTCTCATGTAGAGAGCATGTTCTTTTGCCTTGATGTCTTTGGATCTTTTGTCGGTTTGCATTCCGCTTTCTTCGCATCCGCCATCTTCTTCTTCTCAATTCTTGACGCAATCCAGCCCGCCCGCTCGCCGCGTGCCGTTTGGGCAACGGTGCTGCCACCGCCTTTGGCCGGCCGGCCTGCTCGCCTGCTTGCTTTGCCGTTGCCACTTTTGGCGCCAAAAATAATACAATTCCATCAAGCTCATGCGTACGACAAAGGTGCCTAATCCATTGCACCAGTTGCCCTTGTATTGTTCTCGCGTATGTGCCCGATGGTAGCACTGATGTCCACGCGGGAAGACAAATGGCTTCTTTTCTCCGCGTCTACCATGGTGTCACTTGCCTTGTCCATGTCTGGCGCTCTCGCTGCGCAGCACGGTTGAAACCAACCACGCTGGCATGACGCCGGCCAACGCGCGGCTGCAACAAGGAGACGTGTGGCAAAAGACTGGCGTCGTCATCGGCTATACAATCACGCACAGCACGTTGTCGCCATTTTGCCCTTCTTTGTCAACAATGGCTGGCAAAAGCAGTCACCGTTTTACGTGCCCAAAAGATGGCACGGCTGTGTTGCAACGGCCGCCTTGGAGGATGGCGCGGGCGGTTGCTTTGGAAACATGGCCGGTTCGACATGTCTGGAAAAAACAACGTGGAGATGTGATTGCCGTGGATTTGTTTGTTGACATTTACCCGAATCATGGGATGCCTAACCCGCTGACCTGGTGGCCATGCGTTGTGCAGCAGCGCCCCGTGACGTTGGCCGTTGCGGCCGTTTGGGAAAACTACAGTACACGCGGCCTATCTGCATATCCAGAGGTACATGTACGCGCGAGCTTGGCGGCGTGCACGGCATGCTCGATCAAGG
>KZ992759.1:0-17609 GCA_003614735.1 Thamnocephalis sphaerospora | reverse complement strand
GGTTGCCTGCTGCTGCAGGGTCTACCGGCAGTTGCTGCAGCATCGCTGAGAGCGCAAGCACCTCGTACTTTCCCGGTGGATCGGGATGAATCGGCTCGATGTGATGTGCCGGTGTTGGACGGGCGTGTGGCTCGATTGCCGGGCTGGGCGACACCTTGGCAGGTGAGAGCGTGTCCTTGAAAGCCAGACCAGGACTGGACGACGGCGGACTTGACATGAGCTTGATCTCCCTCGCCTGGCACATGTTTGCCGCGCCAGCAGCTACCAGAGCAGCAAGAGCGAGTAGGGCAAGATTGCGCATGCTGAGGAACGAAAGGTGCCAACGTGAGAGCGAATTGCGTAGGAAGTGTAGTATATGGCTCGTAATAGTTACTTGTAAAACGTTGACAAAACTAGTCGTGTAGATAGGGGTGCTGCGAGAGGATGAGCATAGATAGCACGGGCAACCAAAATGCAGCATGTTTTATACTACTCTGTCGATAGACTGCACCATGCTCTAACACATATAGGCTCCGACTAGTATCCACGTGGCGCAGGTATATATGTTTGAAGGTACATGTGCTATACTCTCTATATGACAGGAGCATATGATTTTACAAACCAGGTGTGATGACCCAGGCTACGTTCAAGCAAATCGATATGAAACACGGCAACAAAGCCAGCAAAGTGAGCTGCGCATCGCTTTCTGCCAAGGCTGGGCCCACACAGATACCAAGACGTCATTTCATGCGCATCTAATTATTGCAGACTAGTCCTATGCTTTACTCGGACAAGACACTACAAGTTGCGCGGTGCAAATACGACCGGCTCCGGGACGGGCAAGTACTCTCCAAACTTTTGCGTTTTGTTGCCAGGCCGCCTGCCAGATTCTGTGGCGAATTCGTAGCGGCGCAGCAACCAGGCAGCGAGCGATTTTATCTCGCTGATGGCAAAGAACCGGCCAGGACACGGTGTTCTACCCATGCCGAATGTAGTGTAGCTAGGGCCCGTTGTAGACGCGCACACGCCCGGCTGGCCAGCAGTGCGCTCCGGCATATAATCGTCGGCAGCCCCGTGGTAGTCAGATCGGCGATTTGCAGCCCAGGTGTGGACAAGGCAGAGGCGACCAGCTGGTATGCTCATGCCATTTGCAAATGTTACTTCGCGCAACGACATGCGCGCAGCGTTTGTAGCACCCGTGTGCAGCCGAAGCGTCTCGCGCAAACACGCGTCCATGTAGGTCATATCCTGCAACGCCTCTTTGGTGAAAGCAGTACCGTGCTTGGCGACAATCTGCTGCTGCTCTTCGTACAGTTTAGCACGCATTTCCGGACGCCCGGCGATGTCGTACAGAAAATGTGTGCCATGAAAGGTGATGTCGGACAGCGAGATGAAGATGGTGAACATGACAAGGTTGATCACATCCTTGGGCGCATTCGTGCCAGAGGACCGGCTGCAGGAATCGCATATAAACTGCAAAAGATCCACCGGTGCGACAAACTTTGGATCGTCAGCCGCTGCTGCAAACCGGCGCGCAATCTCCGGAAGCAACATGTCATCGAGGACGCGGTGATGCTTGGCATTGATAACAAACGGCGCAAGCAAGCGGCCGATCGCCTTGACAGGAAACAAGTTAATAAACTCTGAGCTCTGACGTGCATCGGCACCAAGATTCAACATGGTGTCTAAAATGTCCGGATGGTGGCTTATTTGCTGTAGCGGACAACACCGTTAGCGGAAAGTCAGTCCGATACTGTTCACTTTTACGCACCCGATCTTCAAAGAAAACTACCGATGCTGATGCGATAGGGTAGCATGCGCTAAGGCGTTAGCAGTCGACGCATGATCATGCGCCGCTGTGTAGCATACTCACAGCAACGTACGACTGCTTTGGTAAGGGTGCTATGCAGATCGGCTATCACCGGGCTTGCACCGAGCACTTGATCAAAAACGTACTCGTATTCCTTCACCACTCTCTCCAATAGAACGGGTATGTTTTGCGTGAGTGTTCCGCGAATTGCTCGAATCGGTATCTTTTCGAGCACGTCTTCGTCTCTAAAGCAGTATTCCACGTCGAAGACCTGTACGCTCATACGCATCAATAAATTGTCTGCGCTGTTGGTGGCCTAAATTTGCCCACTCTGTACCTCTTTGTCCGCTTCATGAAATCCCATTATGTTTGTCGACAGCTTCATGGCTTCAGCCGCCTGTTCAGGGCCGAGCACGGTGAATGTCGCACCGCTCACAACAATGTTGAATGTTGGGCCGTACTGCGTAGATGGTCTCATCAATGTGGAACGCGTCACTGTCGATGCAGCAGCACTAACCTTTTGACGGCACTCGTTGAGAAACTGAACCGGACAAGCTCCGAATTCAAGAGTATGACCAAGCAAGGGCCATTTGTACGGCACCATAGGAGGCTCATTGAGTTTCTAGCACGCTGGATGGGTCAACACTGGTGTAGCTAGCAGACGTGCTATCCAGCCGCGCGCTTACACGCTGGGTCGGCTTCAGAGCTCGGTAGAGTGCATAAACTATCACGCCAACCGCGGCTATCTGGCCTGTCGCCGTGACGCCGCTTGCAGGCTGCAAAAGGGCTGAGAGTCTTTCCAGCATAGTAACGCTTGAGCGGTTGACTTATAAGCTCGTTGGACGACCGAACACTGCGCGAAGTGGTTGCCAAGTAAGCGTGTGTCGGGGTTACGCCCTGCATTTAAAGCACATCCGGTGCCCAAACGCTTACGTATCGCGTATTACGCGTCGCAATGCTTAATGGGTCCGTAAGCAAAGTGATGACGTGGCGTCTCGTACACCCGCTGGTGCGTATAACTGCACGACATACCCGCACAAGCAGTGTGCGTTTTACAGCCTAAACCATTGGTCGGTGTAAGTTTGCCTCGAATCAAGTATCAGTACCCACAGCATGCGAAAGTGGCCAGTAAAACACCAGCTACCAACAGGTGTTTTGTTGAAAGTTCGCTCTATACTGTACGTACACGTATTGCAAGCAATCAGCCAAGCATGACGCAAACAACGACGCTTTTGCCATCAGCGAGACCTTGCCAATGTCTGCTGAGCGGCTGCGGGTTTACGAACACGCCGTGCTCTAGTCCAATGGACGAACCACAGGCATTCTGACGCCACACAGCATAGAGATGGGTTGCGGCAATACTCTGCATGGAAGAGCTCCAAGTGACGTAAAATATGGCCATTCAAAACCACACATTTGCTACTAGGCACTCTGCTCGATAGTCAGTAAACTGGTGTAGCCAGTTGTACCCTTGTATTGCGGATGACACCAGGATGTCTATACTCTGTTTGGATCCATCTAGTAAACCAAACCCGTCAGTTTTGTGATATGGCCACTATCATGCCTATCAACCTACAGGCGGTCTGGTTTGCATTTGAGCAGGTGCGTTGGCAAACATGGGCCATTCTGTCTGTCGTGGATACTTTGTCTTGCTATGCACACATCCGCATCGATGGCCGCGGACACAGTAGCATTCGGCTTTGCTTGTCGCTAAACAGCGCATTGCGTCCGACGTGCATTTCATCGATTTTGCACATAGCTACGACACAGCGGTATGGTGCCTTCGACCTTTAATGTACAGAGCGGTTATTGCATCCTAATCGCTATCATCATCATCGTCGTTGTCGTCGTCGTCGTCGTCGCCGTCACCGTCGCTATCACCGCCACGACCACTGCGTATCGCCAGCTCGCTAATGGGCTGGTCACCGGCCTCGTTACCAGAATTGTCGCCATCGGATGCACCATTCTCGTCGCCCTCAAGCTCTCGCCTCTGCTGCTTCTCACGCAGCTTTTCTAGCAACCGGGTGGCAGTTTTGAAGACACCACCTGTAGGTGCGCCGCAAGCGTGGCATTTTGGCGTTTTGGCGTATCGCTTCAATGCGCATTTCTGACAAAAGTAGTGACCACATCTGCCAAAAAAAGTGCGCTAACGTCAGCAAATCACACAGTCGTACGGACGCGCTGGACAGCGGTAGCCTACTTTGTAACGACGGGCTTTTCAAACTCTTGTCGGCAGATCAAACATGCAAACGGCAGCTCCTCACTGTCCGAGTCACTGTGCACCACAAACTCGTTTGCATCGCCTGCTTGAAGGCGGCCCTGCTGCTCATCCCACTCGCGATCCAACTGCCAGCCGCTTTTGTAATCGCCACGGTCGTGCATAAACTTGCAGCTATCACCGTAGCCGCAATAGCCGGTTTCTACATTGGGCCATGTTAGCCAAAGCAGCTGGTGCTGTCTACACTTTCATCACGCCCCGCGCGCACCTTTGTAATCTTTGCAAATGTCTGGCTGGTAATCGAAACGGCATGTCACGCGGATGTTGGCAGGCGCACGCATAGGTCCAGCACTATAGTATGCACATACAGTATGCTCAAGTCAGCTACAACGACGGTAGTATCCGCAGCCAGAACATGTCACCTACCGAAACTTGGCGCCTGAATTTGCACTGGCAGCCGGGTCGCGCACCGGCTGGAACGACCGGTATCCACTCTGACCGCGATACACTTCGTCTCCATCTGCATCCGCATCCTAATATGTGCATGCATTCAAGCAAACGTCAGCCACTCTGTATAGCGACCATGAGCTCGTTATCGCACACGCATACCTGAAGTGCTTTCTCAATCAGCGCTTTGGCCTCTGCATCCTCCTCTGCGTCCCAAGCAGAGCGTGTGGCATCTGCACGCGCGTCCCGTCCGCCGCCATCCCGCTTGGAGGCATAGGCAACACGCATGACCGACGGCGTTTCGCCGACTACCCGCTCTGCGCTATCATCTGCCGTATCGATGCCTTCGCGCCAGCGACCACGCTTTGCTACAGCCCCTGTTGCTTGAATTAGCGGATTGGTTCGATCGATCCGACGTCCTTTCTGCACCACTGTGGTTGTCTCGCCATCCGAGTCAGACCGCTGTTCATCGCCGACCGCGTTTGCGGAAGAGAGCGCTTCGGCTGGGCGCTTACGACGCAGCCCCTTGGGGCCGCGCTTTTTGAAGATGGGTCCAGGCTCAGTGTCTGCCATGGTGGGAGAATTCGAAAAAGAGAAACGCGTCGTCACTATTTCGTTGCGACGAGGCATCGTCACGACGTTTGGCTAGGCAACGTACTTTCTTCTCCCAACTGGCACTCGCACACTGTAAAGCACGCTTTGCACTGCAGCATGGAGGATAACCAATACAAGAGCCTTATCGGCAAGATACTGGTGGAAGACGATGCACCGATACCATGCGATGTGCCTTCCAGTCAGGTACGTAGGGGTGCGAGGCCGGTGACCGTCGGTCGACTGACGTGCTTACGCGGCGTCTGAAGGTGGTCCGCCACAGTGACCTGCCTGAGAAACACCGCATCATCAAGCCCGGCATGGTGTACACCACCGACTTTGTGGAAGACCGACTCAATGTCAAGGTGAAGGAGGACGGTCTCATCACCGCCGTTCACTATGGCTAAACTGCCACCAGGGCACGCAACGCCAAACGAGCGGATACGCGCATCGAGCACGGCGGCTATGTTTCTCGCAGAGTACGAAGCGACCGTGTGAGAATAAACACAGCCCTCTCCTTGCAAACAGGGTATCGTGTCGTATTGGTAGCCAACAGAAGCAGCTTGCTACTCTATACTGGTCGCGCAGGTAGACAGGGTCTATGTGAGCTGTTTGCATGCGACGGTAATTGGCAGGATGTAGTGTACCCACGAGTGTACCAGCTATTCGTGTACGGAGCGTTTTGCAACGGTGCCACGTCAGCATTACTGTGTGCGTAAGCTGGTATGACCGGTGCTGGTGCGACTTGCGCCGCGTAAGCACCTACTGGCAAATGAACGGTGCAATTTAAATGAGCACACAGTACGGCTGGCCTTGGTAGGCAGCACTTACATGCTTGCCCGATCGCTCAACCACATAGCCATTGTAAACAGCCATCTGCGCAACTATCCAGCATGCTCGAGCACCTATCAAGCCTTATCTACCAGCCAATCTGGGGCGGCGTTCTCGTTGGCCAAGTACTGCTGGCAGCTGCCATAGCGTATGTGATATATAGTCTAGTGGCACCAGGCAAAAAGGTAAAGCAAAACTCAACCTGCCAGGCACAGTGGCCACGCTGACACGCCCCCAGCAGCTCAACGAACCACCGATGGTGCCATACAAATGGCCGCTGATCGGACACGCCACCGAATTCGCAAGTGATACTGTAAAGTTCTTTGAGGAATGTCACGAAAAGGCAGGTGAAAGCAGCGTTATGCTTGAAAGATGCCACGCTTACCCACCTGTGTAGTATGGACCAACCTTTAACATCATGCTTGGCGGCACGGTCTTTACCGTGCTTGGACCAGATGTAATCGTCGAAGCCATGAAATCACCGGCGGGCGTGATGGAATTCCATGACGCAAACATGGAGGTGAGTGCACTAGCCGCGCAAAACAAGCACATTACCTATAGTCTACGCGTGTGCTCAAACCCATGCTAGCTCTTTGAAATGGAATACTGTTTCAGAGACAAGAATATACCCAAAAAGCTGCCAATTCAAGCCGTTCGTGGGCCGTTTACGCGCAACGTGCCTTTGCTGTTGAAGCGAATGGAAAAGGAGTATGAAAGGGTGTTTACCGAGGCGCTCGGTACCAACATGGCGATCTCTGACATGCGCGACACGCTCATGAAGATGCTGGTACATTGCAGTAAGTGCTGTTGGATTAAAATCGGTGCGTTCTATGGCATATTGTGATGCTTACGTGGTCGCGATGCGCACCGCCAGTGTCCGTGGTCTTTTTCGAAAATGCAGTACGTGCAGGCGCCTGCTGTACGCCAACACCAGCGTTGTAACGCTGCTCGTTGTAGGAAATTAATTGCCACCCGGATATTCTCAACACTATGCTCACCTTCAATCCAGAGTCTCGCCAGTGCTCCGAGTTTATCAGTCTATTTCCCATCAAGTCGCTGGGATATCTTCTTGCACCGCTGGTGGTAGATTTGAAGCGACACCACCGTACCTTGGATTCGATCCTTATCCCAGAGATCCAGCGGCGACAAAAGGCGGCCAAGGTTCCGGGCTTTGTCCCGCCAATGGACCTATTGCAGTTCATATGTGAGCTTCGCAAAGATAACGACGAGCTAGGAAAACCAGAAGAACTCGTCAAGAGCGTCAACTTTATGATCTTTGCATCTATATTTGACACGCTCTTTCACACTACCCACTTTTTCTACGACATTGCTGGGCTGCCGGGAATGCGAGCCAGGATGTACGAAGAGCAACAGCAAATTATTGCCAAACACGGCACCGATTTTACCAAGGAGGCATTGCAAGATATGACCTACATGGATGCATGCCTGCGCGAAACGCTTCGGCTGCACACCAACGCCACGAGCACTGTTCGTATGGCAATGCGCGAGGTGACCTTTGCCAATGGTTTGAGCATACCTGCGCGCCGTCTCTGCTTTGTGCACAGCCGTGCGGCGAACCGCTGCGCCAACACCTACGAGGCTGCCGACGACTACCTGCCCGAACGTATTTCAGCTACGCCGGGCATGCGAGCATCCACCACAGGGCCCGGCTACGTGACATTTGGTATGGGCAGAACCGCGTGTCCTGGCCGTGTGTTCATCGTCAGCGTGATAAAATCGCTGGCGGCCTGGACGCTTCGGCACTACGACTTTGCCACCAAGTCGGGTACACGGCCCAAGAGCTCGGTTCAGCAGTTTGGCGACTATCTCCCCACGCCCGAGCCGATCTTGTTTGAGCTGCGCAATGCGTGATTGTTCTGTGTACGCGTCAATAACGTTCAATACTAAGCATTATGCGGCTCAGCTTCTACTTTCAATCTGCAGCACGCGTATCAACGTAGTGTCATTTCGCCAAAGAATAAGGCGATGCTGTGCACTCTATAGCATACTCTCGGTGGATACTGTGGCTAATTAGTTGGCTGCTATTTGCCCATTGGATTGCATCTGTCAATCCCGTCCATCTTCATCCACTCTCGCCTACACGTGTATCTGCCGTCATCCGCATCATGCCCACTACCGAAGCAAACCAGAACAAGGCGCATACCTCGGCAGACTGCGTGTCGAGGGTCGGCCAAGTTGCCGCCCAGCTGAAAAGCGCACTAGACCGGCTGAACCAGGAAGCAGCGACCGGCGAATTCCACACCTCTGTGGCAGCCGACGTGGCCCGTGATGCAGAACAGATTGCCGAGTGGGCAAAAGAAGGTAAAGGACGCCGCTGATGGGCGCTGATGCTAACGGCAACAAGCGCTAATGTGCGCGACATGCAAGCGGGCAACCGGGAGTGTATTGGCACTCTGGGCGTTCTGGAGACGTTGTGTGCGCTGCTTCAGCTGCCCGCATCAGCGCTGGATGATGCGGTACGCGTACAGTGCCTGCGCGGTGTCGCCAATAGCTGCGTGGACTTTGGTAGGTAGAGTCAATGATGGACTTGCGTCGGCACGTGCGGTAACATTCTCCGAGTCAGATGCAAACCGTGAGCGCGTGTATCGCAGTGGCGAAAGTGTCGTAGCCTTGCTGAATCTTATCAATACGGCTGACGCACCAAATGCGCTTGTCAAAACGGCATTTGGTACACTGCTTAATCTCAGTCTGGGCTATGGCAAGTGATAGCGCGGCAGCATACTACAATGACTAGCTCTGCTTACCATCCAGCGCGTCGTGAATCAGGCCCAGTGCGCGGCGTGCTTTTGGAAAATGGCGGCTTGCGCGCAATCGCTCGCTGGCTTAGCATTCAGACGCTGGAGGCGGAACCAGAAGGAGAGCTAGTAGCCTACTTGGCGGCTCGGCTTGCGTTTAATCTGTTTGAAGAAAGCAAGTATGGGTACCACGCTGCCTGCGTCAACACGCTCGCTAACCCCACACAACGGCAGGCGGTTCCATCAAGATATTCCTCGAGGCCAGTGGACTCGACACATTCTTACCACTAGTGCAGCATCTGCTTAGCCAAGATAATCCGGATGATTCGATGGTGACAAGCACCGTAATGGAAATTCTGGCGGTCTTTGCGGCGCTGAACGGTACGTGGATGTTTTGTAGCTGTAGAATACGTCGGCACGACGGTGGCATGTTCGCATCATGCCCGTTTATGGTGCTAACGCGAGTGTTGTGCGTGCACAGAGACGGTGCAGGGTGCCGTTGGCCAGACGCCGGCGCTATTCTCGCTCTTGTTGGACACCATTGAGAAGGATACGCGCAATGAGGATGCAGATGCGGAGAAACAGCGTGGCGATGCGTCGAACGCCGCGGCCGACACTGAGGATGGCGCCGATGGCGATACTGATGATATGGGCGACTACCGCAAGATTGCCGTCAGCGTTGTGGTTCACGTTACCGGCTGCGGCAAGTGTGCTGGTGGCTCACTGCCATAACACAGAGACTAATCCTAGTGATAGATGCCAATCTGGACCGGTTCTTTAATGATGAAGCGCTTTTGCAGCGGTTTGTTCGCTGGCTGCAGTCCAGTGTGGTCAACCACGCAATGACGGCTGCGCTTTGCTTAGGCAATCTCGCCAGATCTGGTGCGCATTCGCCATGAATTCTGCGTGCATCTGCTTTTGAAAGCTCACTCGAACGCCGTCGGCAGATGCCAACTGCGTGGCCCTGGTCGATCGCTGGGAGGTGGTGCCACAGCTGGCCAATGTACTGCGCACGCAGACCACGTCCAAGCTGCAGCATGCCATCACAGGTCTACTCAAGAACCTGGCTCTTGCAGGCAGGTGTTTGATGCGCTGCCATGACATGCCCAAACGCTAACCAGCTGATTTCTGCATCGACAATAGCATCCAACAAAACCAAGCTTGGCGAGGCCGGTATCATTGAGCTGGTGGCACCGCTGCTGGAACACCGTCTGCGCCCTGTATACTTTAACACTGTCGGTGTGCTTAAACATCTTACAGCCGTGAGTGGTAAGCAAATACGTAGCCCGCTATCCCCTGGTGAGCGCGCTAACATAGCCGTTACAACTTTATTCCCAGTTGGTACTGCAACAGCACCCAATGCACTCCGTGTCGCCGGTGGCGATGCCGAGCCAGCGGATCCTAGTCGCACGCCCTTCAACCTACTACTGAGCCTGCTGGCGCGTACCGAGGATGACGCCACACGCAATGAAGCAACACGAGCGCTGATCCAAGTCGTCCGTCACGGCTGGTCGGTCGGTGGCCAGGAGGCGGGTATGTGTGTTGCTTG
The DNA here is from genome assembly GCA_003614735.1 of Thamnocephalis sphaerospora. Lineage (NCBI taxonomy): Eukaryota > Fungi > Zoopagomycota > Zoopagomycetes > Zoopagales > Sigmoideomycetaceae > Thamnocephalis > Thamnocephalis sphaerospora. Next base: position 7,428 of record KZ992759.1, on the reverse strand, counting down.
CGATATTGCTGTAGATACAGCTGCTGATACGCACCTGCGCGTTGAACACCAACACAGTATCAAGGGCCATCCGGACGCGCCTCACCGGCACCATGTTTATCGAGCCTATTGCACGACTGGCCGCCACAACACAGTTTGCCGTGCTGCGCAACGAGTCGGTAATTGCTCTCACGCTGGTAGCAGCATCGGAGGAATACTGTAAGTCCTGAGATGGCCGGCAATGGAATGCCCCTGCTGATGAGCGGTCGTGCCTGCAGACGGCTCGGTCAAGCATGAACTGTTCCAACAGCATCAGCCAGTGCAGCCGCCTAGTGCAGCTTCCTCATCAGCCGAGCCAGACAGTGTGCAGCCGGTAACGCTGCTGGACGCTCTTCTCGCAGCGCTCAAGAACGACGATGGCCGCACGCCAATCGGTGTGCGCAAGAACATCTGCGCCTTGCTGGAATGTTTCTTCCGCGTTGCCCAGTCAAAGGCACAGCAAGGTGCGTAGTCTTGCACACGCAGCTGATCATCTTGTATGCTCACTTTTGTTCTACGCCTGTAGATGTCCTTGATCTGGATGTGCAGCGCGTCGCCAATACCTGTCGCCCTGTTGTGCAAACGCTACTGGACGAAGCCAAGGAAACGGACGCGCCGCTGTTCCCAGCCTTTGAGACGGTCGCTGCGCTGCTCAAATAGACGACGTGGCGCTCTGCACCGTTCGATAGTACACGCACGTGTGGGTTGTCCCTCGACCAAGCCGAGCAAACATGGATGCAGTAAAGATGCTTTTTAAATCAACGGTTTCTTCATCATAGACCCAAACATCACAGCACGAGGCGTACACATACACACGCGCGCCTTCTTCATCAAGTGCGTTTACAGCGGCTTGGACGGAAGCTGAGTCAGCAGCAGGTTGTGGCGCTTCTTCAGCGTAACGCGGTGGCGCGAGTACTTGTCGTCCGGAGAGAAACGAGCTGCGTCAAGCATCACCCGTTAGTCGATCGTGTCTGCTGCACGCATAGTCTGTTCGGCTTAGTGCAGCTCACTACTCACCTGGGTGCGCCGACTTGGTCACAGCGCCCGACGGCGAGATTTTCTGCGCCATTGCCAGCAATGTCAACAGATCGGCCGGCTAGGGTGCAGAGCTGGCCGACATGCTACCTACCTTGAGCGTGTAGACACGCTTGCCGTCGGCACTCTCGTGGTACATGAGATGCATGCTGGAAATTGGTAGCGTCGACGCGGGTTCAAACGAGCGGGCGATCAAGGGGCCGTGGCAGTGAAGGCGAACGAAGAAGGAATCGTGCCTGGCGCGTGTGTGTGTTGAGCAGCAAAGAAAAAAAGAAAAACCACCACCGCCAAACTGGCGCCTCCACTCGACACTTTCTCTCCCTTGCAAGGCTAACGGCTGCCATCGGATTCATCGTAGAACGAGCATCATGGGTGCAGGTAATGCTAACCGCCAGCTAGCTATATTTGCACGCTGCTGCACAAAAAGGCTTACCGGTCTATGGGACGGCGCGTAGGCAAGAAAAAGTCGTTGGGCGCGCAATTGGCCAGCCTGCTAGACCCGACGCCCCGCGGTAAGCAGATACAGAGCCGGGTAGCATCGCACGCTGTGCTTACATGCAGAATAGACGTCGATCCGGAGGAGTTTGGCGAGACGTTCCGCAACCGGTCGGCTGCAAGGAATGGCGATGCATCGGATTCAAATAGCGATATCGATGACAATGCGGCAGCCACTGAGCACTATGTTGACGTGGGGTAGGCGCTCAATAGTAGGCGACTGCAGGCACGCGCGCATAGCTAAATGGTGACATTGCGACTTTTCTATACAGACGCAGCAAAATGCGTCGTAATGCCGAGTTTCTCGTAGATGATCCCAAGTATGCGGGCAAACAGCGGAGCCGTGCCAACCTCTATGACTCGGACGACGACATGTCTGCTTCTGTTGCCAGCGACAGCGATGTGTCTGATGATGATGATGATGATGATGATGACAGCAACGATGACTCGAGTGAGGAGGAGGAATTGATGGAGATGCGCAAAAAGACCATCGACAAGCCAGGAAAACGGACAGACCGTGTCGAGCACCACTCTTCGCCGACCGACAGCGACGCATATGTGACGGCTGACGAAGAGGTTGGAGATCAGGAAAGTGAAGAGGAAAGCGACGACGACAGCGGCGACGGAGCGGATCATGTAAGTCGCCATCATTGTTATCATGTAGAATACCTGCTCACCTGTACACACATACATTGCTCACTACAGCTGGCCGTGGAACAGGACGAAGCGATGAATGATGAGCTTAGGGCGATAGAGTCGGAGGAAAGGTGGGCGACGATAAAATGCATCTCGACAGCCGATGATGCATGCCAACTGACGCAACGTCCATTGAATAGGCAACTGTTGCGCACAGTGTCCCAGGGCGCTAAATCCGACGTGTCCAAGGGTATCGATGTGCGCCACCAGCTGGTAAGCATTACAGATGGATAGCCAGGTAGCAAACGGTCTATTGTGCCGTGCATTTACAATCATTACCTTAGACGCTATGGGACACGTTGCTGGACGCGCGTATTCGCCTGCAGAAATCCGTCACACTCGCCAACCAGCTACCTCAGGCAAGCACCATCTATTTCGTTGATGTATACAGCATGGACTAATGACGAGCAAAACTTGTCACAAATAGATGAGCGACTTTGATTCGTTTGCGGACGGTGCAGAGGATGCCCTAGCACGGACGCGGCGACAAGTGCATGGCCTGCTGGATAGCCTACTTGACTTGCGCGTGGTAAGGCTAATTCCTCGGCTCAACCGTATCCAACAACCATAATTGCTTATGCACAGGCTGTGCCGGGATGCATAGACGATGCTGGAACACAATACAATGCATGATATGCAGCTGGACGAGTTACGCCAGCGCAAGCGGCCACATCAAGATGACGAGGAAGATAGCGATGAAAGCGATGAAGAGACAGTTTGGCATGATATGCAGCGCTTTTCCACTGCGTACGTACATCAAGGAGATTGGGCAAACGCGCTTTCGCTGTGACTGCAGCGAACGTCACAGCGTGCATTGACATCCACATCCGCGCAGTTTCCAGCCATTTGCTGACGAAACGCTGGAAAAGTGGAGTGGCAAGGTCCAGATGGCGGCAGGCATCCCCATCAACAAAAAGTTCAAGGCCATCAATCAGGTTCGCTTTTCGGAATTCATGCGGACAAGGATCAAGTACGGCCATGGCCTTTGCTAACGCTACCTGGTGCGCATGATCTAGGGGGCGCGTGCGCAAATAGAACAGATCCTTGCCGACAAAGAGCGGCTAGTGAAACGCACTCAGCTGAAACGCACCGACTACCAAATCATCGGCAAGGTAGGTGTACTCGGCCGTGCATTGACCGGCTGCAACACGACTAAATACCAACTACTGGCAACTGCAGACAACACCAAGCGAGCTCAAGGCGGAAGAACCCGCCATCACACAGGATGCGGCCAAGAACCCGCTTGATAACCACGACACCGAAGTGTTTGATGATACCGATTTCTACCAGCAGCTGTTGCGAGAGCTGATTGAAAGCCGAATGGTGGACACTGGTATGTGCCGCGACGTTTTGTGTACGCCTTGATCGGGCGGATGTTTACCCAGCGTGCGTGTCTCTGTGTGATGACGTACAGATGATCCATTGGCATTGGGCGTGCGCTGGGCAGCTCTGAAGCAGCAGACCAAGCAGAACAAGAAAAAGGTAGACCGAAAGGCGAGCAAGGGCCGCAGGCTGCGATACCACGTGCACGAGAAGCTGCAAAACTTTATGGTACCTATTCCTACTGGCAGCTGGCACGAGAGCATGGTTGAAGAGCTGTACACTTCGCTGCTTGGTCGCCAGGCCGGCACGGACCAGTCGGGCGCCGCCGATGCCGGGCAGCCGGCCGCCGCACACGCTGAACAGGACGAAATGGGCGGTCTGCGCATTTTTGGCTAAACGGCGTACGCTCGCTCGACGTGGTGGCCGATGCGGGTACAGTGTGGTTGGCTTCTACTTACAATATACCCCACTGGTACTGGCGTGACTGTACTGGGCATTCGTGTGTAACCGTGGCGCCGAGCAACGAACAAACAGCGCGCAATGTCCAAAGCAGTACAACACTGTTTCCTTCCTGTCGCCCACTCACACACCGGAATCTTCTCCTCCTGTTCTACTAGTCCTACTGCCTCCACTGACGCCATCACATCCGCGATACTCGTCTAGAGTGTTGGCCGTTTTCCTTCTTGACTTTGTGCTGCGCGTGGCTTTTCCTTTTTCCTCCCCACAACGTGGCCTTTTTTCCTCGCGGTTGGCGTTCTTAGCACCGTCACCTACTGCCACACAAACCGCGCGTCGCTCATTCTTTTTCTTTTCTCACGCACGGCTGTAAAGCCAACTTTTAATTGAGGTCATAGCTGGGCCGCCATTCTCTGATGACTAGAGCGCGATGAATCTTGACGCTGTGTCGGAACATTCCACAGACCATTCGGAGCTGTCCCAAACGCGTGCTTCGGCATGCCGTCGCCGTCGCTGGATTATTTTGGCAGTGGGCGTTATCATGCCGTTTACGGTGCTGCTGGGACTACCGCTGGGCGTGGATGTCTGGGAACGCGTCGAAGGAGAGGAGCAGCCGAGGCGCAAGCCTGTAGGTAGGTAACACAGCAACCGTTGTTGTAGCACCATCTCACGCCGATACGACCTCAATCGCAGCGGTAACGGTGCTGATGTCCATCAGCATGTGCTTTGCATTGGCGGGCAACGCCTCGCTGTACTTTCGCTTTATGGTACGCAGTGTCCAGGAAATGACCATCTTCACCATCATAGCTTCGGCGGCACGCGGTACGTAGAAGCGCTAAAGCAGATTGGCTTGAGACGCACACATGACGTCTGTGTGCTACGGCCTTGAACGTGCAACGCTGACCTGGTCGCTATAGTCGTACTTGGTCTTGCGTCCGTTGGATGCTACCTAGGACTCCAGTCACGACGAGGCGGCGTGGCCGTTACAAGCGACTGGATCATGTGCATTGTGGACACGGTTCTTTCGCTGTTTATCTGCATCGCGCTTGCCTATGACATGAAGCTTGCGCACAAGTTTCACGCTCGCGGTGAGTCCAGGCGCCTGCCGTGCACCTGATGAAGCGCCTTGCTGATAGCGACGTATAACCGGAATTACAGGCAGCGGCGTGTCGCATCGCGAACGCCTATTCATCATCACCATCATTGTCACGGTGATCTGGTGGTCGCTGGGTGCAAGCGCGTTCATCTACCTGGAAAACTGGACCTACCTGGAAAGCCTGTTTTTCGTGCTCAGTAAGTGTGCATGCTGCACCACACGCCGCATGCTACAGCATATCTGACTGTTTCTCCGCGCATCCATCGCACGCAGTTACCATGGCAACAATTGGCTTTGGCAATCAGGCGCCCAGCACAAATGGAGCACGCGCTTGTACGATTATAGTCGCTACCGTCGGCATCGTACTGCTGGCCTTGATGATCAACTCATTTGCCGTTGTGGTGCTTTCCAATCTAGAGCAGAGGACTGCGCAGCGCATTGCCGAGATGCGGCGACGTCGGGTTGAGCGCCACCACGAAATGGAGGCGCAAACATCCCGGCTATTTGGGCGATCTCCCGCCCCGCCCCACTTGCAGCTGGAGCGCCAAATGAACGGACATCAAGGCGAGCTCATTGTGGATCCCACACTGACAAGCCACATGTCCAGCGACCCGGATCTAACCTTGGACATGCCGTGGAACACACACAATGTCAATCTCCTATCTGGGCAGTTCCACCAAACGGTGGCGGAAGCACGACGCGAGAAACAGCAGGTCAAGGCACAAGAGGTGTCGCGTCGCCTTGCCTTTGCGCTAGGCATGTTTATTCTCTACTGGTGAGCAGTCGTTGTAGACGAGCCTTTATGCTAAGCGATCGCCTACTGACACTCGCCTCGACTTTGTTCTTGGCTCAGGATGCTTGGCGCGGTGGTATACATGCACACGGAGGAGTGGGACTATGGAAAAAGCGTCTACTTTTGCTTCGTGGCATTAACCACCATCGGTAAGTCGCAAACAGGCTACAACGCCCACTTGATAGCAGGCCTTTGTTGTTTGCTCATATGCAATACCATTAGGATACGGCGACGTAGTGCCCAAGTCACCCTGGGGCGAGGTTATCTTTATCTTGTACTGCATTGGCGGCCTGGCCTGGGTAACCTATCTGGGTTCCATTGTTTCGCAAGTACGCGGCACAATGATGCGTGGCCACATCCAGCGTGTGGACCGGTTTCTACGCAGCCGTACCGGTCGACTGCGTCGCGATCAGATTAGTGATGTGATTTCAGCGCAACCTCTTGGCGACCGCATCGATACCATCGAACCGACCGCGATCCACCCATCCTACGTGGAGCCACATGTGATTGAACGTGGCGAGATACCGCCGCCTACCTCGCCGCGCCAACGCGATAGGCGTAGCGAGCGCGAGCGTACGGTGGATGAAATCATGCTTCTTGCTCGCCAGCTTCGCCAGGCGATGCGCCACATCACACACACGTCCGTTGCTCTGGATGCAGAAGGCCGGCCCGAGATACTTGGTCCGCTGAAACGAAACGCTCAGCGAAGCATGAGTATTGGCATAGACGCGCGACACCGCATGCGTGCTGCTTCGGCGGTTGATCTTGGTCATCCTGGTGCCAGCAGTTGGCGACCGACATTAACGAGTGGCTCGGCTCCGCCAACACCTATTCGCCCTACATCCGATGCGCAGCATGCACTAATTCACAACACGCTGCAAACAGCCTCCTTTGGCTCTGGGCAGCTGCACAGTACTCCGGCAGAGGATGTGCAGGACTCGATTACAGCGGATGACGCAAACCTTGCTGACGACCAAACGTCTGTTTCGCTGGCTCAGCTGCCCGCCTGGGCTGCTTGCAATACTCACATGAGCCGCCTCATTGCAGCTACAGAGCACCTCTTGGAGCTGGAACGCGACATGGCACGGTGACATTTGCTTATACCACTGTGATCGGCACTCCCACCACCAACTCAGTCTCCATCGCTGGCAATCGTTATTTACGGCTCTCCCTCTCCCCAGTTCTACTCTGCTAAACGGTATCATTGCCAGCATCCGATGCACTTGCATAGTCTGCAGGATACGTCTGCATGTCCGATGCCTCATCGTATGATTGTAACAATACAGCGTAAAAAACCGTTTACAATAGTCTGTGGATCAAGGTTCATGCCCATATATACATATCTACTCGCTTTCGATTCCCATTGTACCCGAGTCGGTTGCAGATACTGTGGCGGCCAAGGCGGTGGCATTTGGCGATACATTGCAGATGGAGCGAGCAGAGGATCGAAAACAGGCAGTGGGCGCTGCACCGCTTTTCGCAAAGACCAGCACTGGAAGACGGAAGCACGCCGTAA
>KZ992758.1:0-17643 GCA_003614735.1 Thamnocephalis sphaerospora | reverse complement strand
GTACAAGATTGTCGTGTTTGGAAACCAGAGCTGGTAAGTGCGATGCAAGCGTGAGTGTGAGCAGGTCAAAATACTGGCATTACACGAATGGTGGGCGATGCGTAGGCAGGCAATAGCGTGCATTGCTTTTTATCCTGCATGTCCGATGCTCTTGCGTCAGCATCAAGTGCATTTAGCCGGTGTGGCGATTACGCACATTTCATTCATAGACCCTAACGGCGCTTACGTGGCCCCGTTACACATGGCACCCGTGCACACGCTTGACGATGACGTTTTACTACAACTACCGACGGATCGTGCAGCAAGATCTTGGATAGAAGAGGAGTGGTAGCGTGCTTGCTTGTAAAGGCTGTTTTAACAGACGCGGTGGTTACCAAAATGTATTTTTACGGGTGGCGGCGCTTGCATGCAGACGGTCGACTCGAAAGTGTAGGACATCACCAGTAGTAGTGGACAACGCCATAATGAATAGCTTTGTGCTGTGTGTGCAGCTGCAGCAGATCAGCGGCAGCCAATCATTAATGCATCAGCAACACTATGCTTGTAGGATAGCAGCATACAGTGAGCTGTAGGTTGGAACAGCGAGTGACACTTTGTAAACGCGTTTTCTTACCGTCATATATAGCGAACCAGGCGTATTCTGCTGTTATCGCCACATTCGATCGCGTGGGCCACGCTTGCAGGCAGATGCTAGGCTGAGCTGCTGCATCTTTACATGTTCCGTTCGTGCAGATAATGCGTGGAATCAGCCGTGACTGGGGTTTAGTCGACTCGCACCGTCTTTCCGTTGACACGGGCTCACATAAGCGACGACAGAGGCTGGCGTACTACATCCACTTCTTGAAGTGCAGAGCTGCGATTTCTTGTGTATGCTGTTTATGCTTGCACTTGGCGCTAGATGCACCGTGCGATAGTCAAAGATGTTGTGTAGCAGTTTTGCGCACGTTACAAATACTGGAGTTTGCCTCTGAAAGCTTTCCAGCTATACCAAGACTTCATATCGTAGCGTCCCATTCTTGAGCATGTTTGCCACGGGTTTTTGGTATTCTATGTTATGTCCTCGGCTGTGGTCCATTACTATCCAGTATGCATACTAAAACCGGTTTGTTTGAGGAGCCCAAGCTTGGAATTTGAAAGCCAGCGGGCCAAACTTGACGCCACTTTTAGTAGCGGCCATGCAGCCACAAACCAGAATCTGCACGTTTTGAACGACTAGCCCATACCCAAAAAACCTGAAACACAGCCCAGGTGCGCCCGCCAATGTCAAATAATCGTTTCAGGGGGAAACAAGCCAGCCGTTTGGGGGTGCTTAGCGTCATCTCCCCGTGAAGGTTCTCCTGCTACTCATTTTGGTACTGGCACTGCGCTTGGTGACAATGACATTGCATGCCACACGCCTCCACATTGTAAGCAGCTGATCTACGAACATACGTATTTCTCAAAATACCAGATTTTTATGGTCGCTGTATATGTATTGTTTCATGGGTATTCTCCCGCTGCCAGAGGCTGTTTCAATGGCTGCCGCACTTCCGTTAAATGCAGAGTAAATGTAGACTTTTCAACATACACCAACGTAATGGTGTGCCAGCATGCGTATGGTATGAAGCCATCACGTTCCAATCGCTATGCAGGCCGCTGTGAATGCAGGAAGCCTGAGCAAACGACGCTTAGTTTTTTGCCCGCATGGCTCATCGCTGCCAATGTATTCTGACACAGTATTTGACAATGTGTCAGCAATTGGAGGGGGGATGATTGTTATTCAGCGACTGTTTTTGCGGCGGCCAAAAGCGGTAGCAATACATTTACCTGCATCGGGTGAAACAGACCACGTGGAGATGTATCCGTTCGTTTCATATTGCCATTTCCAGCGTTATAGCTACTTCATACATCTATGATGGGCCATGCCGCAGCTTCTAAGCACGGTGCCCACATTACAGCAGCATGTCGTGCACAGTGCACTGCACGTAAAGCATCCGGCACACTTTACACATAGTACATGGCATAGGTAGCAGTAGACCGAGCATTCTAGAGATCCACACTATATTGGAGTGATGTTACGCAACGGCCAACGATGGCTCGAGCAGTGTGCATGCGGGCTGAAAAGTGCAAAGCCCGCGAAAACCAAACAGGGGTGCGTGCATCATGTGCGCGTCTGCCGAGACCAACTCGGTTCCGCTATAAGTATGACTGCGTATGTGTGCTCAAGGCAATGGGCATCATCACACAACCCACCCACTTACCACACAACTATTGCCTCTCCTAGAGCCTGCCTCTATTCACATCGGCCGGACCGATATCGTACTTTCTTGATTTCGCATTTCCTCAACTGTCCTACAAAGATGCGCATGAACGCCCGGCTTGCGCTGTATGTGCTGGCTGCCATCAGCGCTGCTAAAGTGTGTCATGCAAGGGATGTTGTCGCTGCACCAGCACAGCCCATCCTGCAGAACCCAGTAGTGCCTGCAAAGGTGCCACAGCAAGGTGTTCAGACGCCCATTTCCAACACGCTCCCGCCGGGCATGCAGAAGCCTCTCGCGCCCGGCACTGCGCCCAGTCCTCAGACTCAGCCTGCCTCTGCTGCTGCGCCTGGTGCACAACAGACTGCCCAGCAGCAAAAGGCGCCCACTGTCAAGATCCCAATCATTCTGCCTGGCGAGCCCTCCACATATGAATCGATCAGCTCTTCCCAACGGCTAAAGCAGCAAAAGGCGAATCCGGCCGCCGCTGCCAAGCCTCTAGATGCCGCAATTGCGTTTGCTCGCTCACAGCTTGGCGCGCAGAATGGTGGATACGTGGCTACACACGCGTACCAAACCAAGAGCATGGGCGTCACGCACGTTTATATCGACCAGCTTGTGGGTGGCATCAAAGTTCAAAACGGCGCCATCATCATCAACGTTGGCCGCGATGGTCGCGTGATCTCCTACAACGACAGATTCTACAAAGGTCGCGACGCGTCCAAGATGATTTTGTGGACCGGAGCGTCGTCCAGCCGCTTTGTAAAGCCAAACGTTGCATTTGGCTCGCTGATCAAGTATATGAAGATGCAAGTGGACGTTAGCAAGCTCGTCATGGCCACAAATACCGACGCTGACAGCAAAAGTACATACTATGTGCTCAAGGGCGTTCCGAATGTACTCGAGGATGTCCGGGTGCAGCAGTCCTATGTGCACACCAAAGCCGGCGTTCTTGAGGCCACCTGGGAGTTTTTCGTCAACCTTGGCGCTCGCTACTATCATGCGCACGTCTCGGCGGACGGTACCCGTCTGGTGGCATTCTACAACTGGGGATCCGACCTTTGGAACTACAACGTGGTAAAGTTTGGCGAAACCGATGTGGCCGCCGCCGGCCGCACAGTGGTCAACTACGAAAACAATCCTACAGTATGGCCTATAGGATGGCACGCAAAGATTTCCGGTCCGACCGATACGACCGGTAACAACGTGTATGCATACACGAAGAGCCAGGGTATGTTTAGCAGTAAGGTGACCAACACCGCCGCCCAGTCTGCGAACGGAGTCTACAACTTTCCGCACGACCCAAAGGGCAATCCGTCAAACTATAAGGAGGCGGCCATCACCAATCTATTCTACATGAACAACATGCTGCATGGCTTCCTGCTTAACTACGAATTCACCGAAGCGGCAGGCAACTTTCAGTCGATTAATTTCTCCAAGCTAGGCAAGGGAAGGGACCCTGTAATGGCCATTGCACAAGCTAGTGATGAGCCAGACGGCGCATCGTTTTCGACACCGCCGGATGGGCAGTCGCCAGTCATGTCCATGGGCATCTTTGGCTTCCTATGGGGAAAGCGGGACAGCAGCTTCGACAATACCGTCATTACGCACGAGTACGCACATGGCCTCACCAGTCGCCTAACCGGCGGCAAGGATAACGCAGATTGCTTGCAATCCATGGAAGCCATGGGCTTGGCGGAAGGCTGGAGCGATTTTCTGGCCATTATGTCGACAGCGAAGAAGACCCATACACGCGCTACTCCAAGAGAGATTGGTGTCTATGCCGAAACCAAGTCGATGCGTGATAAGCCATACACCACAGACATGAGCGTGAACCCGTTAAAGTACAAGGACATCCTCGTCGACACAGAAGAGCACGCTGTTGGCACCATTTGGGCCTCTATGCTGTGGGATATGTACTGGAATCTGGTCGATACGCTGGGATTCACCGAGGCATACACCAAGCCGGACCTGACCAAGGGCAACACACTAGCATTGCAAATTGTCATTAATGCTCTCAAGCTGCAGCCATGCAATCCGACCTTTGCGCAGGCACGCAGCGCCATCATCGAAGCCGAGGAAAACATGACGGGTGGGAAATACTCTTGCCAGATTTGGGCAGCTTTTGCAAAGCGCGGTCTTGGTCCCATGGCACTCCTTATCGAGGGTCAGCTTGTAGAGGATTACTCAATGCCAATCAATTGTGCAGCCGCTAGCGGTGTCACGTCGGCGCGCGCCGCGACGCCAAATGCACCGGCGGCGACGCCGAATGCACGGACTGCGGCGCCAAATGCGCAAGTAGCAGCACCTGGTGTGCAGGCACCGGCATCAACCGTGCAGCAGGCGAAACCGTAGATGCCTTTGCTTAAATATACTGAATAGACTTGTCAATTCAATCAACCCACTTGTTATGTACGGCAGTTTAGAATCTGCTGGGTTGCCGCGGCGATGGTATTACAGATACAATTCTGCTTGTATATGGGTTACTGCAGCATTAGCGTCAATGCAGCACCGACCAACGTGCCGCACATCTGATGTTGTAATGTGTCATTTGAACTGCGATGCTGGCCTACACACCTACGATGGTAGAGTTTTAGCATATGTGCGGACATTCACTGGTAGTATTCGCTTTTCGTCCGTTTTGCGTCATATAGGCCACCCAGCACAGCCATTGCAGCAATAGTAATTATGTGGAGGTGTGCATCGACTCTATTCTATATCGGCGCGCGTTTTGTATACATACTAGAAGGGAGGAGGAGTGCGGTGGCGCATCGGCCAGCTACCGAGCATGGAGTTGATTTCTTCTGTATCCAGGTTACTCTCTGGCTCTTCGTCGCTAGAAACAAAGATAGCCGAGAGTGGCCCAGAGTTGGGCACCGTTTGCGTGAATTGCCAGTAAGGTGTTTGCGGCGAAAATCTTGGATATGTGGTGCTATACACAGGCACATCCGGTGAATGCAGCGGTATGGAGCAAGGCGCCAGTGATGGCTGATTGGATAGGCACGGCGACGCTGATCGGAGCACGGCCCCGTTACGTTGAGCACTAGGGTGAGCGGGCGTGCTGACACTAACAACGTTGTTAAAGCGCGATGGCGAGTGTTGGCAGCCGGCGGTAGGCTGTGGTTGTGGCGAAAGAGCGCGACAATCCTGCTCAGTCTCCTGTACGGCTGATAGCTCTCGCAAAGTGTTTTGGCCGTTTAGCATGTCGCCGCGCTGAAACGTAGCATCTGCGTAACGGTATGCTTGTGAGAACGGCGCAGGGTGCTGGGGCCGCCATAGCCATTGGTTGAACGCAATGCGCCTCCACCCGTTGCGTATCCAATTGTGTGTGCGCGAACGTGGCGCAAATGGTGAATGTGGGCCATGCTCTAGATCGCCATGTGTAGCATACTCGTAACCGGTGCCATGTGAGCCGTTCTTTGGACTGTATGTTTTGGCCGAGTCTTCCCCACCAACGCCAGTAGCACTGTATGTTGTCTCATCTGTAGATTCACTGCTGGCACGCTTACAGGTCGAGCCCTCTGCATCCGGGCAACAGACACAGCGAGTGGCGACGTTTGTTGCGCTGCTGTTGTTGCTGCTGCTGCTGCTGCCCAAGCTGAATGCGTAGGCCTCCTTACATCTGCGCCTGCGCCGGGCAAGCTGAAGCACAGCACTCAGGAGGCTGCCGACTAGCCATCCCGCTAGTACACCCCGCGCAGCGCCCGATGTGCCGCGAAAAGCCGCGGCATCACCGTCAAAGACAAGCTGTATGGCATTGGTATAGCCAGTGTCCATAAAGTAGTCGGCGCCTAGCGCAACCAGAAATGCCCCTATGGTAGACGAGATTACGGCCAGCAGCGGACGTCCAAAGAAAAAGGCCGCCGCCGCCATAATGACGCTTAGCAAAATGGAGACACTTGCGCGCAGCCAGGTCAACTGCGCTGGTCCGCACTGTCCGTTGGTCTTGCAAACCATGGCGACCCAAAGCGTGATGGCAACGCCCAAAAGACAGGCCGTGCAGATCAGGCCGAGGCGCGGTAGATAGGCAAACGCACAAGCGCCGCACAAAGCGAAGAAAAGCACAAAAAAGACAAAATAAAGTCCGCTTGGAGACAAGAATCCGCCAATCTGCTTGGCTGCCACGTAGGCGAACGCGCCTAAAGACCGGTGAGCGGTTAGTAAAGGACGAATGCGTGTACAGGTGCCGCTGCTTACCAGCTATCGTCAGGCCAGCGGCGAAAAGAAGTATACGACGGCATACTCGACCGAGCAAACAGACGAAAAGACCGCATAGTATGAGTGTGGTAGCGAAGATGGTTGAACTGGGTGTAATTTGGGAAACTGCAGTGCAAACATGGATGGTCAGCAATGTCGCATAGCACGCAGCATGCCATGCTACTTGCCTGCCATGGCCAAAAAGTTTAGCATTGTCCGGTTGACCACGCTTGGCTCTGTGTCTGTGCTTTGGGTAGCATTGTTCAGCTGCGCAGCCAAAGGCGATTGCAGCGCAGCACTCGACTGCGAGGTGGCTACACTTGCAGCGGCAGTTTGGGTTGCGGTGGTAGGCGGCTGTGAGGTTTCAGGATCTAGTGAATCAGCCTTTACCGCTTCCGAGGCATGCTCCAGTGCGGGTGCGGCAACATCGTTGGCGCGCACCATTGAGGCCGCCTCCGTCACGCGCATGGCAAGCGAAGAAGAGTGTTCGATGAGATCGCTCAGTGCTAGCGGAGGGGCGGAAAACAGTGTCGACATCAGCCACTTTACGTCTCCTGGCTGTCGCAACTCGTTGATTGTAACGGCTGGCAGTGAGGCGGCAAAAACCGCCGGTAGCACACATCCAAGTGCAGCTACGGCAGCGCCCATCTTTATCACCAACGTTGCCCCGTGGGTAGCGCGGCTACCGGCAACGGCGGGTGCCCTTTTGTCTAATGGCCACATGGTGTCAGCGATCCTGGCGTGCGCCGACAGCCCACACGCTCCTTTGAGGTGGCAGCTGTAGAATCGGTTGTTCTTGCTGCTTCTGCTTTTTGTTTGTCGGCAAACTTGCGCCAACGGCAACGTGTCGAGTGTATATAGGAGGCAGTCGATGGCAATGCGCGGAAATAAGGATATGCCGATGCACGACAAGTAGGCTAGTGGGGACAGTCGAACGGCAATGTGCAAGTCCAGGACACCGGCGGCTGGTTGGTATGCGCGATAGAAGAGTGGATGCTGGGAGAAGAGCGTGCGGCGGGTGGGCCAGCACTGGCTAAAGGCTCGCACGCTCACAACCGCTGCTCGGTCGCGGTGGGTTGTCTAGGACGATCACCAACGAGCCGCGTAGGTTGCTGTGGACTGGCGGGCAACATACCGTCGGCCAGTCTAGGTGGGCGGTGTGCTGGCCGTCGGCGGTATCCATGACAATCAGCGCGCATCGTTGCGGCGAAAAGGGCCTGCGCAGCAACCGAGTGCCAACCAACAAAACAAGGCGGGCGGGCTGCCACCGCACCTTGGCACAAGTACTTGTGCGCCCGCACGTTTCCACCCACACTGCCACCACTATCAGTCGCCAGGCTGTTCTGTGAGCATGCGACCGGCTGTAGCACATGTGCGCTAGCGTTGCGGTTGCCACGCTACAGGGCGACACCGGCTGCAGCCCAGCGGTCGGTACCAAGTCGGCGCTACGCGTCGGAGCTTGCCTGCCGCACAGCAGGGGCCCCGGCTGCACCCAGTACGGCAGGGCAGCATCCAGGCAAGGAAGCCACGATGACGCCCGAGTGGCGGGAACACGGACGGCAGTTGGCACTGGTAGGCGCAAGGAACATAAAATCGGACGCGTGCTGCCGTACCCGCATGCACACTGGCCCGTCGTGCGCGCGTGCGGCAGAGGATAGGATGGCAAGTTCGGTAAACGCGCTTCTTGGGAGCTTCCCGCGCCAGCCATATGCATCCTTCTGCGACGTCCGCTCAGCCCAGCATTTGCACAAATGTGGCAATGCTGCCATTGTCGCGACCACCGGTACACTTGTACATTGCTCTTGCTCTACGCGGTGCTGGTGACCAAATCCATGCGTCGCCTACACCGCGGAGCCGCATGTGCCGTAGCGTTTGCTTCCATGTGCTGGCCGCATGTGGGCGAATAAACGAACGCTTGCTACAAGTGGCACACGTGCGCCCTCGCCTTGCTCACCGTTGCTTGGCTTGCCGTGTGCTACTTTGGCCGCGCGCATTACCATATTAGCGTTGCCAGTGGAGCACGCCAGGTCGCGTTCGCTTTTGCATTTCGCTCGCGTCTGTCCTTGCACTCGTCTCATTCACGTCGCTCTCATCACCGCACACACACACACACACACACGCACACGCATACGCTTGAGGCTTTGTGCTTATGTGCGTGCTCCTTTCCTAATCGTTTCCCATTTGCTCTACGCTCCGCGACTCGTGGCTATCCTTGTCCACGCCCTACTACACCCCCGCGTGTCTTTCATTTGGTCGCTACATTATTCCTTGCCGTAAAGTATTGCTCTCCGTGTATTACTATACTACTATTCAGCCTGCGTTAGATAATATTGAGTGCTGTTGTGCCGTCGCTTTAATTACTGCTATACGCCTGCTGTTGCTGGCAGCGTCCGCTTGAACCACCGCAACGCGTTTAATCACCACAAAGACATCCGCCCCACTGCGATGCAGGACAGCAATACCATGCCGCGTGGGCCACCACATGCGCCAGCGCCGCCTGTACCAAGACGACAGCGAGTACCACCGCAGCCAAGCGCTCGGCCTCCCATGCCGCAGCCACCTGTGGCCGCACGCATGCGCAAGCCGCCAGCACTTCAGCTAGAGTCCAAGGGCGTAAGCAGCAGAGGCATGGGCGCAAAGCCAGCTGGTATGGGCGCTGGTGCCGCACCTCCCAGCCCAGGGCTGTCTTCAGCTCCAGTGGCCGGCTTTTGGCAGCCAACTGTCGCAGGCGGTGCTGCCGCTTCGGCGCCTCGTTCGCCACGGTCGCCGCGCCAGCCGCCCATGCCGCGCTCCCCCGGCTATGCGCCCGTTGCACGCTCTGTTGGCGCGCCTGTCCAGCTGACGGCACCGGCGCCTACCCAAATGGTGTCGCTAAAACAGGTTGCGCCAGCATCGCCGCGGTCTACGCCAGGCCCATGGTCGCCAGAAGCGGACGACCATACGCCGCCTGCATCGGCCGTGCGTTTTTCAGAACGACCTGGCATGGTCACGCCGCCACCGCGTACATCGTCGCTTTCGCCACAAAACACGCCTCCGCCCATCTTGCGCAGGTCTGCTACTCTTTCCAGTCGAAGCGCCGGGCCGCCTCCTCCTCGGCCTGGCCTCAGTCCCGAGACGGCGAGCTCGGGCGGTCAGCTGGCGACACGCGGACTACGCAAGATGCATTCGCAGCCGCAAATGTCGGCCGCCCAGCCCAATCCGCCTAGTCGGTCTACCGGCCAGACTGGCACCGGATATTTCCCTGCGCCTACCAACGAAGCAGCCGGTGCAGAAAGCACTGGGGCAGCGGGTAAATTCAGCGGACGATCCAGCACGAATCGCTGGCGGGCACGGCAAGAGGACGGCAGACCGTCGCAGTCGACTGACAGTACACCTGGCAACGAGCACCCGCCATCCTTTGAGCCGCGTTCTGCTGTCTCTGCAGCATCTAGTCATTCAAAAGATGCGTCGGCTAGGTTACCGCCAACGGGGCCACTGCCTCAGCCGCCAACAGAGCGTGCCGCACGCCCATCTCCTTCATTATCTCCTCCGCGCTGCCATATTCCTCCGCCACCATCTACCCCACCACCAGCGCATCTGCTAAAGGCACGGCAACAGCAACAGCAGCAGCAGACAAAATCGCCAGGTGGCTCATTGACCGTTACGCCACTGGCCGCTGGCCTAACCCAGAGTGCGAGCGCTCCAAATTCGCCTTCGCCCGTTCAGACAACGGCAGTGCCGCCTATGACTAGGGCTGCATCGCCAATCTCGCCAAACCCTGTATTGCCAGCAGCAGTGGCGACCTCTGCTGGTGACTGGGAGCGTCGTCCATTAGGCAGCCGCGCGCTAGACTCGTCAAAAGCGAGCGGTGGATCTGGCCATCCGCAGCCGCCACCATCACCTGGGCTGCAACGTGGATGGAAGCTACGCGCTGCTGAATCGGACGGGCCAGCAAATGCACCTTCGCCTGCAGCTGGATCGCCGCAGCCATGCACTGCTACCATCGACTCGCCCACCCTGCCACCCTCCAGCGCCACGGTTTCCCCGGGTGCACTGAGTCCTCTACCCGCTGCTGCGATGGGTGGCGATGCCGGCGCCAAAACCACTGAAGCTGCAGAACGCACCCGCGCCAGCGTGCGGCAAACGATTCTCACCAAAACATGCGACAAATGCAATGGCACTGGTACGCGTTCCATCGCTGTCAGCGCTATCGGCCCCACTACCGCTGGCAACTCGGTGTGCTCGCGGTGCCGTGGCCGTGGCAAGGTTCGCAGCTGAAAGTGAATGTAGTGTAGCGTCAGCGCTAGCTGTGGCGCTGGGCGCCAATACTCGCTAGTCCTGATGTTACTTGGTCACTTGGGGTGAATAGCGCCCGCGGGATATTTCAAATAGACTATATAATCTGGCCTGTATCACGACCGTGCAGTATCATCTCAGCGACACATGGTATCAGTGCGCTAGTGAGGAGGCGCGATTACATGCAGCGTATGCAAGGCAGCAGATAAGATCTGTAGCGCTTTGCCTTGCGCATTTGCTGTAACGACACATCTCTTTACTCTGTCTCTAATAGAATGCCTGAATTATCACTAAAACGCGTCTGGCGCATGCTTCCCTGACATGATCGTCGATGATGGCTGCGCATCTGGCGTGCTGTTTGCAGCACAAAGTACTTCCGGGTCGATCGCCAAAAATGCCGCCTTTTGTGCACGTCCAGTCATGACGCCGTTGATGCAGATCTAGACATGATTTTTGGCGTTTACCATATGATGGCAGACTCGAAGCAGCTTTACTTACACGGCGACATATGCAATACAGCATGCACAGAGCTATTTGTCACTGGTGACTATATGATGCTCAACAGTGGTGCCGAACGATTAATCAGTCCTACGTACTGTGCTACATCCAAGCCATGACTGGCAGTGAAGAGAGGATGTCCGCTGGTGCAGATGATGCAAGGGCGCTGGTACATAACTCGTCACTATAAGGCCAGTATACCGCCTGTCATGTACGGCTTGGAGACAGGTTGCCGGAAAAATATAGACTGTGGCGAGAGTAGCATTTTAATGGCATTAGGCACGCAGGACATTGTTGTGTATCAAAGCAACTACCACCGGCTCGGCGCTGATTATGTGGCCTGGACAATTGACCGTGCCTACGCAAATGAACGTGCTATAGCCGTTCATGCGACATACGCCGGTGAAAAAGCATTTGCTTTGCGCTTTCTTCGTGCCAACACAGTGCGCCGTCTGGCACGGGACCACCTTGTCGTTCTTACTAATGACACCTATCAAATCGCGACGCTTCCAGATGGCGACGTATTGCGCCGTTTCTGCATCCTTACGCCAAACGTCGGCACTTTCCACCCGTTGCTCGGCAATCTTTGGCAATGGACCGCCAGTACGGCGAGTGGGACAGTCATTGCGGCATGTAAAATCGGCGCTCTCACATGTATGCGCATGCCATGCTGCCGAGAAATACAGTACACAAGTAGGACGGCGCTCTTGCTTCGTTGTAAGGACCAGACACCGATTTGAGTTGTCGAGTCTGCATGCAGTGCTTCTACAGGCGCTGCAAAATTAGCCACATCTCAAAGCCTGCCAATCTGCGCTGCATTATCGTCGACACAAGCCCACAAACGACCACGGGTACCGGCGCACAGCAACTGACTCTTACCATGCAAAATTGCAGCCCGTCGTGTAAACCGGGTAAGGTTGCACCAGGTGTTGGCCACATAGCATGGCCGCAATTCAGCTGGGTAACCCACTGCCTTGCAGCAGCTCTTTCAAGCGCCTTTGCATATCACACCTCGAACTACCTCGGGTGCACCGCCAGTGCGCACTGTCTAAATTATGTCAGAGTCCAGTATCGCTGAGCGCACACTGTACTCCTGACAGCGTGACGCCCACGAATGTAGGCCAAAGCAATATTTACCCGCTGCCGTACACCGGTATGATTGGCCGATTGCTCCGCCTCATTTGGACACGTATTTCGCTGCAATGGCGATTCGGCACAAGCGTGTAACCGGCGAATTCCAGCATCCGCGGATGCAGCGCTGTGTGTACTGCAGGTGGGCATTAGTGGAGTGCCTGGGCTTTACTTATTGATGTACCTACAGACGCTATTGACATTGGTAGACACTGTTAGGTAGAAAAGCGCAGCTCAAACAGCATCCAAGCGAGCGTTCTATGTTGCAATGGCGTCAATAGTAAGCGCCGTTGACATTCAGAGAAGCGTGGAAAGCAAGAGATGAGAATTGAAGCAAGGCAACACTTAGCGTAGTCAGGACAGACACTGATTTTTCAGTGTGATGTGAGCGCACTAATCACCTCTCGGCGTAGACGCTAGTTGGCGTTACGCTTGTGCGCCTTACCTCCGTAGAGAGACGACCAAGACAGTAGTTCTGATCATGCTATGGCTAAGTTGTGCACGCATGGAACCCATTTCTGTGCCTATTCCTTTGCAGAATAGGCCAAGCAGGCGTTCGGCAGCGAGCTGCCCGCCTCTACCTGCTAGTGCTTTTAGCGTATTTGCACTTGCGGCATCGGCTACTGCTCGCGCTCTCAGACCACCTTATTGGTATTCCGCGCCGTCTGACTGCCAACTCCGCTGTCTGCTCCATCCCCGCTATGGTCAAGCGCCTCCAACTCATTCGCGCACGTTCAACGACTCGCAGTGGCCATGCCTGTGCCTGCCAAATTTAGTCTACGGTAGTGCTTCTGGAACCGCGCGTCTGCACGCGTGTGAAAGCGGAAGGCTACGCTTGCCATCTCCAGCACACGCAGTTGCCTGATGTAGCGCTGCCATCCACTCATGCATCAGCGCCAAACGCTACCGGTCCAAAGGACCATCCAAAGCTCAACGCCAGTTGGTTATCCTACTTGGATAGATTAAATTATCCATCAGCGATGGCCGTGTCAAGGCTGCCGCCCATTGCATAAAGCATTGCAGTATGACACTGGCTGGCGCACATTCGTCGCTCTCTATCCCTTCTTAGTCTCAATTCGCTGTTTTTATCCCGACGCCCTCCTGCCCCACTGCAAATAGTCTTTTCTATGCAATACCAATGTGTCGCTTATTCCTGACCGCTTGCGCGACTGTATTGGCGCTCGTTTCTATTGCTACCGCCGATGGCGTCCAGCCACTGTCTGCTACTGCCGACGCCATCGCACCCTTGGCACCGGCCAGCTCTGCAGCGCCGTCAGTAGGCGTGCTTCCCACGTCTTATATGTTTCAACTGACTGTAGAAGCTTCTTCCAGTGAGGCACGACAGCAACGGACGACCTTTATTGCACAGGCACGCAAGCTCCTAAACATCAGTAACGTCGAGGAGTTTGCATTGTTGATGAATGCTGTCTCTTTCGATGTTCCCAGTGGCGAGGAATGGTCTTTGGATGCTGTGTCCAGTTTGCCAGAGGTTCAGCGTGTCTGGCCGGCCGCTGTCGCTGCCGTTCACAGTCCAGTCGTACATGCATCTGGCAGTGCGGTGTTCAACGCAACTACTTACTCTGATCACAGCCATCTGCGTCCTCGCGCCCTGAAGGGCGATCCAGACGGCGTCAAAATCGGCATTATCGACTCGGGCATCGACTACAAGCATGCGAAACTTGGCGGTTGCTTTGGGCCCGGCTGCTTTGTCACGCATGGCTACGACTTTGTCGGCGATGCCTACACCGGCCGAAACCGCGCTCAGCCTGATCCAGACCCGATGGACGAGTGCAATGGGCATGGAACACACGTAGCCGGGCTTGCCGTTTACGGACGTCTCCGCCAAGGCATCAGCTCGATTGGTGCATACCGCGTTCTTGGTTGCGCCGGCAGCACGTCGCTTTCCGTGCTGGTGCGCGCCATGGAGCGTGTAGCCTCGGATGGCATGGAAATCGTCAACATTTCCATTGGCAGCGGCACGCACTTTGCCAGCTATGCCGACGCAATTGCGGCTCAGAAACTCGTCGATATGGGCATTGTCGTCATTGCATCGGCAGGCAACGACGGTACTGTTGGTATGGGCGCCATATCTAGTCCCGGCACGGCTCCTGGCGTCATTGCAGTCGCGTCGACCTATCTGCACAACACAGAGAACTTCAGCTTCACGTACAATGGCCAGTCCAACTACACGTATCTTTCATCAACAGGCCAGGTGTTTATGAGCAATGTGAATGCCACCTTGGTTGATCTACGCGGCTCGGGCGACCCGTATGGCTGCAGTCCTTCCAGCCGAGCGTATGCAGGTACCTATCCGCTTGTTAAACGTGGCCAGTGCACCTTTCAACAAAAAGCAACCGTAGCCCAGGCCGCTGGTGCTGCTGGCGTTGTTGTTCACAACAATATTGACGACCAAGATGGCAGACAACCGGCCGTAGATGGCGCTGTAGTCCGTATTCCTATTGCTCTAATTGACAACTCTGTTGGCAACATGCTTGTTGGCTCTGAGAATGGCACTATATCCATCGTTGGTGATGATTCTAACCAAGTCAGCCAGAATACTGGCGACGGCAGCTGGTCTACATTTTCCTCTGTTGGGCCAGTATCCGACGGTAGCGTGCTCAAGCCCGATATGGCGGCCCGCGGCACGGATCGTCTTAGTCTCTTTCCGCGTGCTCTCGGCTCGCTGGCCATCATGAGCGGTACCAGCATGGCCGCGCCCTGCGTAGCCAGAATTGCTGCATACATCTACAAGCAGGCGATCGCCGGCGAAAGCAGGGCTGGCTATGCAGCTGCGGTACGGCGTGCGCTCATGCGATCATCCTTTGCAGCCAAATCTACAGATGCAATCCGTACAATCGTCAACCCAACCAGCAATGACTACCGCGAACCCATCATCAACACCGGCTCCGGCCGTGTCACCTTCCAAGATTTGCCAGCCGACCTGTGGAGTTTCAGCCCTCCGACGCTGTCGCTTCAGGGAACAGCAAAGAGCGGAAATGTGTACACCGGCAACGCGACGTTTTCCTTCACTGGCCACATTCCCTCCGGCGTGATCAGAATAGATGCATGGAAGAGCGCCGCCTATTCGGAATGGAAAAACGGTCAGCGAGTGTCGCCAATACTGTGGAATCCGCCCGTGAAATATACCTATTCTCCCAACACATTGGACATAGTCGAAAGCTACACTGATGGGTCCATCAGCACGCCGCGACCGCTCAATATTACAATGTCGTACAGCATTGACATTAGCGCCTATCCGGATCGTTTTTGGATCGTCAGCGGCGCTGTTGTCGCCGTTCAAAATGTCACCACAGTGCGTCTTCCCTTCCAAATCCGCGTGGGCAGTCCGGCCAACATCATGCCACTCGACCTCAATACTGTCAGGCTAGAGCTAGCCAATACGCAGGGTCTTGTTGAGGGCGCAACAAGCTACAGCGTAAACCAGAATGGTACCTACACCGGTCTGCGTTTTCGTATGAATTTTCCATCGGAAAGGGTGTTTGTTGTTGTGGAGCGAGCGGAAGAAACAAGGCAGCTTGCAAGACGACAGTCTAGGAAGCAACAGGCGCGTGAAAAGCCAAGAAAGTCGAAAAAGTTGAAAAAGCCAAGCAAGCCAGCTAGGCCCGGAAAGCCTGAAAGTTCAACTGGGCCAAAACATCCCGCCAATTCACCTATACTAGAACAGCCTATTGGCCTAGAGGGACCAGAGCAGCCTGGGCAGCCTGAGCAACCAGCTGAGCCGAATAAGCCAAATGATCCTGTGGAATTCCACGACCCCGAGGAGGCTGAGGAATCGGACGAATCGGACGAAGCGGACGAAGCCGATGAAGCGGAAGAAGAGTCCAAAGACTTTGAAGACCCTAAGGAATCGGATGAATTGGAAGCGTCCGAGGAGCCTGAGGAGCCCAAAGGTCCTTCATTACCAGGCATGGCCTATCAAGCCTACGGTAAAGACGTCATGCGCAGCATGGGCGGTCCAGAGGAGGACTATTTCTTGCCATGGAACGGCTTGGTCCATACCATGGAATCATTCGGTCAACCTACGGCAAATGCAACGGCTGTTCTCGACGGCAACTATCGCCTCCGTATTTACGTTGCTTTGCCGTTTTCTCCCCTGGATGATCCGGCATCCTACAAATCTTGGCTGTCGCCCGTCATCAATGTCAGTGGCATTGCAGCCGCCGCCAATGGAAGTGCCAACGCCGAGATTAATGGCGGTGCGCGTGCCGTCATCCCTCGCATGAGCGGCTACGGTGACCCCAAAAGTCTGGTAGCCAATGCTGCTGCTGTCGGACGTATTTTCATTTAGCTCTCACGAACACTTGATGGTTAATTAAATTGACTTGCTACCAATGCTATGCCGCTTATTACATTATGCGCCGCCACCAATATGCAAAGTAGCGGTTCAAAAACAGAATGAGCTGCTGTAAGGTAGCGGATTGCACCATTAGAGCATGGACCGCGTTGCGCGGTCAGTACCAAGCGCAAACGTTACCAGCCCGCTCGAGAGACCGCGACCCTGCGCGTCAAGAGATGGCTGCGGTAAGTCGACCTCCGTCGCCGCTTGCATGAGCTCGTGTAAACGAGACAGTGATGCAGGTTGACCGATTCTGATCCACGGTTGATTCCTCATGTGTGCTGTAGAGCAAGAGCATGTAAAGACATGACGGTTTGGCCTGACATGACCCACGCGAGCGCATGAAACTGTAAAGCCGTAAGCGGCGGCGTACATCAGTGTCAGCGCAAGCGATCTTTAAAGCTGTAGGCTATTTGGTATCCAACGAGCGCTTTTACCATTGCCGTTTGACCCTTTTTGTCTACGCGGTCCATCATCTTTGCTTTTCGTCATCGCTGGTTTGCTTCGCGTGCCGAGCCAGAGTTGAGTGTGTATGTTGCACGAATACATCTGCAGTTGGTCTGGCCAACCGCTGTTGACATTGTCGTTTTGCCACATTTTCTCTTCCCCGTCCACGCCTGTACTGTCTAACGTTATTGGTACGCGTGCGGCACAATTACAGCCACTGTCTGTTGTATGGTTGGATGACTACCTTGAACAGCTGCAATGTGCGCTCGCTTGCACACTCACCGCTTTTCGCTCAATTGCCGCAGGCCTTTTCATTTACTATGTCGCTTAACGCACATATCATTCACAGTCTACCGCCCGCATATACTTGGAACAACACCTTTGCGCACGTAACTCCGTGCTCGAAATGGTTGTCACTCTATGCAACATCAGCTATGGTAATTGGCGTACGCGCAGCCCTACAAGATCGGAGGCGAATGTCGCACGCTTGGTCAGGATGTA
>KZ992757.1:0-17683 GCA_003614735.1 Thamnocephalis sphaerospora | reverse complement strand
GCACGCAAAGGCTGGCCACCGGCTGTGCTGTCCAGGTACAAGGACAGCTAGTGCACAGTCTTGGCAAGAAGCAGACGCTGGAGCTTCACGCGCAACACGTGGAAATTGTTGGCGCGTGCAATCCTGAGGTGAGCTTTGCGTTGGAGCATTGCCAGGCAAGCCATAGCGCTGATGTCCGCGACAGTCGTATCCGCTGCAAAAGAAACGGCACACGTTCGAGTTTTTGCGCGAGTGGCCGCATCTACGTTCGCGCACGCGTACACTCGGTGCAGTGCTGCGCATGCGCAACGAAACCCTGCAGGGCTTTCACCAATTCTTCCAGGTGCGCCTACATAAGAATCATTACAAATGTGCACCGCTTTCTGACAGCCGCTGCGTCTGTGAACTGGCGGCTAGGAAAACGACTTTTTGCAAGTGAGCACGCCTATCCTTACATCGCACGACTGCGAGGGTGGCGGCGAGGTGTTCTCGGTGGTGACGGACGCACCGCAAGCAGCAGCGGACAAGGCAGCAGGCGACGCGTTCTTTGGCCGGTCAGTCTATCTCACTGTATCGGGCCAGCTGCAGCTCGAGGCCCTGGCAGCATCAGCCTCGCGTGTCTACACGCTCAGTCCGACCTTTCGTGCAGAGCCGTCGCAGACATCGCGACATCTGGCCGAGTTTTGGATGCTGGAGGCGGAGGCAACGTTTGTTTCGGATCTGGACAAGCTTCTCGATCTAAGCGAGGCCTGCATCAACAGTGTTACGCGGCGACTTTGCGAGCGTTTGCCAGACGACGTGGCGCTCTTTTCACGCTGGATAGAGCCAAACCTACCCGCGCGACTGGCTGCACTGGCTGGCGACAATGGCAGCTCGTTTGCGCGTATGACCTACACCGAAGCCGTGGAAGCGCTACAGCGTGCACCCGTCACCTTTGAGCATCGGCCAGAGTGGGGCGCCAATCTGCAAAGCGAGCATGAGCGCTACCTTGCCGAGCAGCACTGCCAGCGGCCAGTCTTTGTCACAGATTATCCAGCCGCCATCAAGGCCTTTTATATGCTGGCCAACCCGTCGTCAAACACAGTGGCTTGCACCGACTTGCTGGTTCCTGGAGTGGGAGAGCTGATCGGCGGCAGTCTTAGGGAATCTAGCGAGGACAGACTGCGCGCTCGCATGGTGGCCGCAGGCATCGATCCAGCCACGCATGCCTGGTATCTGGACCTACGGCGCTTTGGCGGCGCTCCAAGCGGTGGTTTTGGCCTCGGCATCGAGCGCTATCTGCTGGCAGTAACGGGTATGGCCAGTGTCAAGGAGCTGATTCCAATGCCGCGGCTTGCGGGCCAGTGTGATTGCTAGTCTGGCAACGACAAGGACATACAAAAAGTATAGACAAGCAACATGCCAAACTATATCTAGACACGCACTATATACACATGCAGATGATAGTCAAACGTGGCGTAGCGACCGTACTCTGTGGCTGATCATTCAACGCTGGCCAGCAGACTTTGCATCAGCTGAAGCGAGCTGTTACGGTAGGATTGGCCGAAAATCACATAGTGATTCAGATGGTGATAAAGCTCGTACATGTCCACACGCCTGCCACGCTGCTTGTCTGTAGGGAAATGGCGTTCGTATTCTGTGTAAAAATCTACGCCGAGCATTAGTGCTACCCATTTGCCAGCTGAAAGCATACTTACCAGCTGTAAATCCGCCAAACATTTTCATGATGCCAAGATCTGCTTCGTGGTGGCCCTACGCAATATGATGCGGCATGAGTGTATGTTTGATGCAACGATGCATTGGCAAACTGGCCGTACAAAGTATGCAGCTGGATCAAAAATAATCGGCTTGCCTGTATCCTCGCGCACACCCCAATTACCACTCCCTACAAAGCAACGGCTGAGCATACACATCGATACACACGAGTTCTACGCACAGACACATACACAGATCGCCATGGAGCAAGCTAGGCGCCGTCGGCTGGACGTTGGAAAGGATTTCTGGTGTAACGTCCAGCAAGCGCATCCCCAGCTGCTGTATTTGTTTGTCATGCTGTAGTTGGTCCAGCATGGGCTGGAGGCGTTGCTGCCGCCAAAAGGTCGGCCAGTCTCCGGAAAACCAAGTGTTTGGCTGAGCTGTAGAACCGCAAAAGGTGGTGCATGCAAAGCCAAAGCGACCGCGGGGCGCCACATCCAATGGCGGAGCATCACTTGCGGCGGTCCACGGCTCTACCACCGTATCTTCTGTCAAAGGCTGGTATAGCTGTGCCAGACGACGCGCCAGCTCGCGTTGTGTTTCGGCAGTCCGCGCACCGCGCATTCTGACAAACTCGGCGATCAAGAACGCGCCGTCCTGGCCAGCACTGCCCAGCAGTCCGTATGCAAGAGGCTGCGGCGCAAATCCCGGTGCGCGCTGGTTGATCATGGCCAACGATAGGTGCTCAGCCTGAAACCAGTCGATGGCCTGCTGGCTTGAGTTTGTCTGGTTGCCAACTATTTAGTCGCTGGGTGGCATAGCGTGCTTTGCTATAAGTAGGCGACCAACTTGCCTTGACAAAGTATTCGCCTTGGTCGGTCTGATAGCAAGCTGCACTGCTAATACAGCCACCTGCCAGTAATTGCACACCTACGACGCGATGCCCAAGTCCCAGGCGGTGCAATTCCGCAGCAACACGCGGGTGTGGGTGGTTTGTAGCCATGGTGAACAAGAAGCGACAGAGGCAGTGCTGGCAACACAGCATGACATTCACGGGACACAGCGCTTTATACAATATAGCGATGAAAATAGCGGCTCAATAGCAATAATAACAATATCATTTTGTCCGAGGATCAGGAAGTAAAAAGTAGCCACATTTGCGGCAGCGTTGATGTGAGCCCATATGGCAGCAGGTTACGCCACATGGAAAGCACAGTATGGCACTCAGCAGCGCAAGCGTGTTGTAGTGTCGCCGCCACTGATGCTTCTCGCCATTCACGCAGTGCTGGCTGGTGGGCACCCGCATGCTCTGCATACTATACCGCGCATACGTGAGGGGGCGTGATACAGGCTTGGATGCTGCTGCTATAGCAGGGCCACCGTCAGGCGCCGCACCTGGACGCCGCAAAGACGGTAAGACACGACATGTCTGGCAGCCAGTTGCTTCGTCGCACCTACCCGACTTCATGCTGTTTGCTCTATGGTAAAAGTGTAGATTGCAAGAAACCAAGGAATAAGCTGGACGACAGTAGAATGGCGAAAAGAGGCGGTCCTTGCCCAAACCCATTGTCATATGTGGGCACTGCGTCATTTCTTGGCACTGGCACACGCGGCCGAGAGTCAATGGCACCCCCTTGTACCAAACAAGAAGCTTGGCACATGCTAATAATGCCCAACATGTCTACGCTCACAGAGCTTCTGGGATTGTACACAATCGGCTTGGTTCAATGACATTGAAGATGCATCGCAACTAGAGCCGCGCCGGCACGCCGCATACCGACGCTGCGGTGTCCACACAGTTACGCGCATGGGTCGCCCAGCTTAGCAGCCATCCGCCGTTCTGTTTGCTACGCGCCAAAAGATTGCTACGCGCAATGGCATTATCCGCTCCGGGCAGTCGCCGTTTAGCCGCGTCCACGGCCACGGCCACGGCCACGACCGCGTGGACCGCCGCGACCACGACCACGACCACGGCCAACCGCATCTGTATCATCGTGTAGCCTGTAAGCCAGTACGTTCTCCTACGCGTTTCAGGCCCGCTTGACGGCCCTTCCCCTGCACTTACCGTCCTTCTTCTTCTTCGCCTTTGCCTTGGGCGAGTCGTCGACAAGCAGCGTGTCAAGCGGCAGGCTGTCAGGCAGAATAAAGTACCGGATGTTGTTGCCGCGAATGCTCAGCGTGTCCAGGCTCACGGGATCCCGGTTCTTTACGGTCATCTTGACCATCTTCAAGTGCGTGTTCATGCTCATATCCACACCTACCGGTGGCAATAGCAGCGGCAGCAGTAGGGTTAGCGCTGGCGATATTTTGGTGGCGACAATAGCGAGAACAGCGCCTGCTATCCAAGCAACCGCTGTCCCGTCCTGGCCTACCGGTGATGGTGCCGTGCACAGCCGTGCCGTTCTTTAGCTCGATTGTTACGACCTCATTGCTGAGCTTCATCAAAAAGCTAAAGATGTAACCACAGGGAGAGGCGATGAGTACAAGTGTGATAGCGGTCCTCTCATCTAAGCGTCAGGCCCTCATCGCACCCCCAATTCACGCCGAAACAGGGCGATCGTGCCTGTTGGCAAGGCAAAAACGACTGTTTTGCGCACAATCTATGCTCTGCACAGCTATACGGGCGGCGATCGCGTCGGGGACCACCCAGCGATGGTGGGTGGGACACTCACCGAACAAGCTTCATGGTTGCGTTGGCGCAGTGGCGCAGCAAGATCAGGCGATGTGGCAGTAGGATGCACGCTCGCGCACAGATACACCGGCTGAAGGGACGGCGCGGTGACGGATGGATGCACGGATGGATGGAGCGTGCAGATGGATGTCGCGGATTGTATGTGGACGCTTGTAGATCGACAGCGAATACGTGTGCGTGACGTTTGTTTACATTTCGCGAATGTAAAGACCATCGGAAGCATGGGGCGCGCCACGCCAGTCCCGCCAATCTTTCTGCCCAGCCACCGCCCGGCCAACATGAACGCACAGCTGCAAGGATGCGTCGTGCGCCTCCAGGAGATGAACGAGGCGGTAGGCCATGCGAGGCACCGAGCGTCTCCGTTGCGACAGTCTGCTGACAACGTTCGACAACCACCTA
This sequence comes from Thamnocephalis sphaerospora, assembly GCA_003614735.1. Taxonomy (NCBI): domain Eukaryota; kingdom Fungi; phylum Zoopagomycota; class Zoopagomycetes; order Zoopagales; family Sigmoideomycetaceae; genus Thamnocephalis; species Thamnocephalis sphaerospora. The sequence continues at coordinate 12,918 of KZ992757.1, read as the reverse complement.
GCTGGCAATCGCGACACAGCGTCTAAAGCATGCGACACGCGACTTTCCGCGTATGCAGACGGTCATGGCCCTGAGAAAGGTGAGATTAGAATGCTGCTACTGGAACGGCGTTACAGTGTGAACTGAAACCGGGAACGCAGGACTATGACGTGGTGACAGAGGGCGAGGTACGCGCGGCCAAGGACCAGGTGGCCGACGAAGTGGAACCGCAGATTGTCAACTTGCTCAGCCAAGCGGAAGATATTCTTAACGCGCTAGAGGCGGAACGAGACGACCTGGCAGCTCGGGTAAGCAGCGACGACGCGCAGCTTTGCGCGACATGCGACGACTGATACGAGTGTGTGCGCAGCTTGAAGAAGCAAAACGGCCACCATCGACACCAGCGAAGCGCGGTGCGGGAGCCAAACCGGGAATTCATCGTCTCAAGGCGCTGAAGCGCAGGAAACAGCTATTGCTACGTGATTTGGAAAGAATGGAGCATATTGTTCACGAAAAGGTGCGCATTTTGCTGGCAATGTTTGATGCACCATAGCGGGTCGTACTAATGTACCGCGTATGCGTGCAAGGAACAAACACTGGTGGAAGAGTCGTCCACGCTGCAGCAGGACAAGGTAAGCTGGGAGCGTCATTTCATTGACAAGCAAGACGCTAACGTACACCCTCGCCTGGCTGACGACCAGGATGTCACCGCGGCGAAAGAAAGCGAGCGTGCCGAGGAGGAGCATGCCGCTGAAAAGCGCCAGGACCATCACGCACAGCTGACGGCAGAATTGGAATTGCTATCTCAGGCACTGGAGGATCGGCGTGCGCAGCGGGAGGTAGCTCGAGAGGCAGCGCAGGCGAAAGAAGCTAAGAAAGAACGGCAAACACAGCCGGAACGGCTGTCCGCAGGCAAGTAGTACACTTGCTGCCATAACAAACGTACTCTTACGCCATTTCCACAATGCAGCGGGCATGCGTGCCTTTAAAGCATACGAACATCAACTGGCATTCATTGGAGGTCACTTGGAAAACACCAATGGTGCGTAGCTCGGCCATTGAGTCACATGTATGCACCCTTAGCGCTAACACTAGCGATGCCATCAGCGCCAACTATGCCAAAGGAACTACTCGTCAGGCTCAAAACAGCACTGATGGAGGAATATCAAAGCGTACGTGATGGAAAGCACCTGCGGAAACATCGTGCAGCGACTAACGATGGGCATCCGTAGTTGTCGCAGATCGAGATTCCCGCAGCCGAGACGCGACGACTTGCATCGCTGAAGCAGCTCAAAGCGCTTCTGAAGCTATTCTTCCCACAGCGCTCCGTAGGCAACACTATGGGTCGGCTAATGGAGCTGCTTTTGGATGCCAAAGACAAGGAAATCTGCGTGCGCTCGTTGGCCGAGGTAGGATAGCATTTGCGCACTCGCACTAGGCTCTACTCATGTTTATTGCATTTGCTAGGAATTTCCGCCGGCCAGGGAGCAACGACACAATCTACAGCAGGCTATGGCTGCACTGGAGAAGCTTGGCCTGACGATCACCGCGACAAGGGCGCCTAAAGACGGCGAGACTGCCGAGGATGAGCCGGTGCTACGGATTCATTTTGCAGAGGCAGAGAGTGCCGAATAGCGTAATCCACCATGGGTCCGATTACTGCTGCTTGCCTCTGCTCGACTCTACGTATATTTGGCATGATAAATTACAATGTGTAATAGCAGTCGGCTACGACGTGGATGTCTCGACTACAGGCACGCCATAGTAGTAGAGCACCGTGGTCAGCTGTCCATTCTTTGGCAAAGCGCGTCTTCCGACAACCAGACCGCGTAGTTGTTCAGCAGCAGCATCGTTCCACGTCAGCGCGCTAAACTCCAATGCATCTGCTGGTAGATCCACCAGTACCAATGGCGCCTTGCTGCCACGCCACTCGCGCATTGCCTGTTGGCTGAACCCGCTTGCAGAAATGAGCAGTCCTAGTGCGCGATCACGCATGGCCACACCGGCCAGCTCACGCACTGCCATAGGTCCTAGTACACGGCTCAGTCGCTTGCACTGACCAACAATCGGCAGACGGGTTTCGGCGACACGGGTTCCACCCGCAGGCAGGTACCAGTGACCGCGCAGATCCACACCACGGTCACCGGCACCGCCACAGAGTTCTGCGTGTATCCTGATATGTCGCAGAGCCTGCAGTGCCGTATTCTCATACAAATAACCACGCTCACGATTGCGCCTGGCCCTTGCAGATTGCACCGTCGCTGCTTCGTCCACCTCGGTCGACAAAGCGCGGCGAACCATATGGCATGTCCAGCCACCGCTCATCCTGCCTACAGGCACTACACAACCGGTCATTCTAGCTACAGACAGTCTGCTGTGCTGTGCTATATTGGTTGCATACATGGTCCATGGCATGCTGCACAGTCTACAAAGAAAGAGAAAGTGTAATGACGTACATGCATGAAATGGCCAGTCGATCCCTCTGCACTCTTCCACATTCACCAACTTTGCCTACTCACCATGTCTGCAGCCAAGAGCTTTCCGTTTGGACTCCATCGCATTCGTGCCAGCGAGATTTTCTTTGCGTCACGCTACAGCTTTGGACTGGTGAATCTAAAGCCGCTTGTACCGTATGTGGCCCGACCACGCGCTATCTCTGCCCACGACGCTAATCTCTGCTCAACAGCGGACGTATCCTTGATAACATGCGCGCACTGGTCTGACCGGCGTGCTGCATACCGTGCCGAGCTCAAAGTAGTGGGCAGCAATGCGTATTGACGATGTCCTTGACGCTGCTTGTCTCCGTAGATATGCTGGTGATATCCAGGCGCGTCGTGCCGCGCTTTCACGACCTGACGCCCGACGAGGTGGCCGACATGTTTCAGAGCGCTCAGACCATTGCTCGCGTTCTCGAGCGCGAGTATAAGGGCGTGGCAATGACGGTCGCAATGCAGGATGGTGCACTTGCCGGTCAAACGGTGCCACACTGCCATGTTCACCTGATCCCGCGACGCCAGGGCGACTGGCCAAACAACGACGACATTTATCGCGACCTGGATCGTGGCACTCGCGACAATATCGTTGAGGATCTTACGCGGCCGCCTCGTACGCTTGAGGATATGGTGCGTTTAATGGCTGGATGGTCGGTCAAGCATCAATACAGCGCTAATCCTTTGATGTGTACTAGGCTGCCGAAGCAACGATGCTGCGAAAGCTCTTTCCCGACAATAACGTTATCGAATAGGTCGCAGTCTATCATTTGTGATTACGACACAAGCCGCTGTTATTTATGGGCCTCATTTGGATTTGAGCTGACAGCGGATACATCATTAAAGCGACTTTTTCTGCGGCAGAGGATGCAGTAGGGTGTGCATATTGGCACCTAGCATACCAGAAATGGACAAAATGTAAATAGGATGGTCATCGTGACTATTGGCGTAATGCAACGTACCAAGTAGATAGGCACCACACGCAATTACGCCGCAGGTAACGTAAAAGGCCAGTCGGTAAGAGTGGGTGAGCGCACTCAAAAACGGGTATGCCTGCGAGTTGCATGTTAGCTGCTGCAAACCAGCGTGCCTTTGACGATGGACGCACCCAAAAGCCATTCATGTGGTAGCAAAGCTGCACCCATGCGCCGTATGCAATTGTGAACAGCATCAGCGTTACAAGGTGGCGCGATTGACGGCGGAAAGCGGGGCTGAAGCAGCACAGTTCCAGCCAGACCACCATGCCGGGAATTAGGTGGAAGCTGCAGTCGCCGAAAAGACCGATACTAAAGATTTGGCACATTAGTCGCCGACATGCGAGCTGTCCACTTTCTTGCACATTAATCAGCTTACTCTGGGTCGTCTGGGTTTACCAGCAGGTTTTTGTTGTGAGAGCGGATGCCCCAGTAAAACAGGGTAATAACTGTCTCCAGCTATGGAGGCGGTCAGGTGTGCATATGCATGACCACACGCTGCAGTCGACGCCACTTACCGGGAAGGCGAGTGCCAGCACAGTATGGCGCAGGTGTGTTACAGCTACGCCAGCCAAAGTAGAAGACGTTAACATGCATCCCTCCATCCGCAACGCAGCCTGCTCTACCTTTGTTGGCGACCAAGTCATTGACGAGAGCTATCGCCGTAAGGACCCAGGTGATGCCGAGACCAATGATGGTAAGATGCTACAGAGACAGACTAAGCGGCCAGAATGGCTAGGCGTTGTTCAGACGCCGCTAACCCACCATCATCCGACCGCCAAACGATAGGCTAGCCTTGGTGTCAAAGCTATTCATTATCACATATGGATAGCTGAGGGCGGTTAGCGCCACGGCATGGAAGAGTGTTTGGTGCGCGGACATGGTGAATGACAGGCGAATGTAAAAGAGTGCTGGTGAACAATGTCTGGGCAATCCAGCGCCGCCTCGCTTATAGCGTGGGCCATCCTGTCCGATTCACCTTTTTGGGACAGCCGTATCAATCTGGCAATGCTGCGTGCTCAAGTCCTGAGATTCCTCGTGCCATCTCCGCTCGAGCCGCCGCACGGATATGGGCCAGTGCACATTTCGCCGCCGGCAAATGAAGGGGTACTCTACGGAAACAAGCGCTAGCTGCGCAATTTATTGCTTTCTTTTATGCAGATCAGTCGTCCAGGTTGAACTTGATGGACCGTGATGCAAAGTCGATTTGACCACCACGATACGCACCGCGCTTCTTCTTGTTCTTCTCCTTGGTGAAGCCCTTGCCGCGCGTGACAATCAGATCCTTGTGTGCCTTGTAGCCGTACGACTCCTGGTCAAAGCCCTATGGTGTGACACAGCTACGGTAAATGTCGGTTCTCATGCTTGCCCCCTCTCCAGTACTTACACCGCCTATGAACGTGTTGTCCATGAGCCGCTCGTCGTGATACACCACATCCTCCTCCTTGATGCGGCAGAACGACACAATATTCTTTGGCTGTGCAATACCAACTGGTGAGCGTTCACGCTAATGCTGCGACTATGTGTGTATATCTACCTCTTTGTTGGAAGACGGTGGCCGCCTGGAATCTTTCTGCTTCTTGCTCGAAGTGGGCTCCTCTTCGTGCTTGCGCTTTACAGCCTTTCCGGTCGGTTTTTCCTCGGCCTCTGATTCGGATTCAGACGAGGATGAAGACGAAAAAGAGGAGGACGAAGAAGAGGAAGAAGAAGAAGAAGAGGAGGAGGAGGAGGAAGAAGAAGAAGAAGAAGAAGAAGAAGAGGAGGAGGAGGAGGAATCCGAGCTCGAATCTGTATCCTCTTCTGACGACGACGATGAGGACGACGATGAGGACGATGAGGAAGAGGAGGAAGGCGAGGGCGCTGTCTTGGCCTTATCCTCCAAAGATGCGGTATCCTGCTTCTTGGTCGTGCTCTTGGCCTTGGGCGATGCGCTCTTAGTCGGCGGGCTAGCGGCCTCGCTGTCACTATCACTGTCGCTATCCTCGGTGTCGGATGTGTTTCCATCATCCTCGCTCTGATACAAGTCAAAACCACGTCACGTTAAAACGCGCCAAGAAATATTTAAAAGACTCTGCGTAACTTACGTCGGAGGGCGAGGACGCACTGTTGTCGCAGCAAGCATTGACAACAACGATGCAAATGGTTAGATCATGCCACAGTTTCATCCAACGCGAGCCAATGCGCACCCGCTAGCCAGCTCCTTGATATGCTTCAGCAGCGCCTGAGCGTGTTCCTCGCCAAACGTTGTAGCCGTGCTCGTACTCTGTTCGCGTTCCAAACCGCCGTTAGCTACTGCGCAGCGTTTAACCTGACCATGATGGCTACAGCGCGATAAGCAGCTTGGCCGCAGCTTACCGCAGGCAACTCCTTGCGCAGCGCCTTGGCCGTGGCCTTCAGACCTGCCTGCTCCAGCAGCAGAAACAGGAGCGCCGCACCGTCCGGAATCTCCGCGAGCATCAGCTTTTCAGTCATTGTAGCGGTAAAAGGTGGTATAAAGGGAATTGGACGCAGAAAAGACGAATCGTTCACGTCGCAGCGTGCACGGCCTGAAGGACTGGAGCTGACGGTCAGACAGCGTGGACACGAGAGGCAAACGGGCGAGCAGCAGGGCGTGTAGGCAAGCGAAAGAAATGCCCAGTGTGTTTTCTTTTTTTTGCGCCCAGCATACTCCGCCCAGTTCGGATACGTCAAAGTACAGTCCACAATAGCGGAAACTGTACAGTTCGGAGTGCCGTTTACTACGCCAACCACGCGCGCACATTCACCTTCAGCCCGTTGTCCTAGCATCACGGTCACCAGCAGCACCAGGTATTGGTTTGCCACACTACCAGCAGCGCCTTTGTCGCTCATCCGCTCGCACTCATCAGCCATTCGGCGTCCGCAATTGCTGCCACGGCATGACTGACCCTACTCATCACGCACAGCGGCGTCCTACCAACAATAGTCAGCCGGCGCGTTCCGGCTCCACCAGTCGACTGGACCAGGTAGCGTATCTCGCACAGCAAGAGCTCCGCCACCAGCAGATGCTACGACAGGAGCAGCAGCTCCAGCAATTCCAGCCCCACCTATCGCAATCCTCTGGGTCAATGCGTGGCCACGCACCACATTCGTCGGGGGATGCCGCGGCCGGCAGTGCAGCGGCACCAGGCATGCTGGGCTCGACAGGCGTGCGGCGGTCTTCCAAATCGATTCGCCGCCTTTCGGCGTATCGGCCGATGGGCGGGCAAGGCGGTTTAAAGTTGGACGCAAACATGCCTATGCCGCCTACGTCGTCGCCGGTGCAGCCGACGCAACAGCAGTTGCAGCAGCAGCAGCAACTATTATTGCAACAGCAGCAGAGACAGAAACAACAGCAAATGCAGCAGCAACAATATATGCAGCAGCAACAGCAGCAGCAGCAACAGCAACAACAGGGGCCTCTTTCCCCGTCAACGGCGCGTGCCAGGTCTCTTCCACAGCCGATTGTCAGCAGGCGCCCATCCAACAGCAGTACGGCAGAAAGTGCAGCTGGCGCAGGACGACCGCCGTCTTTAACCCAGCAGTCTGAGAGTGCCGGCTCTAATGGTAAGCGCGCGAGAATGGCAATGTGCGTAGGAACGTCTGCTCATACTCTTCTATCATACGCACCAGTACTCCCGTCGCCACCACCCCGGCGCTCGCCGTCGCCACGCACCAGTGTAGGACCACGCACGGTGTTTCTCCAGCTCGGACGCGACACCAAGCGTGCTACGCTGCCCTCAGGCTCGGTCACGCTAGAGGATTTGGTGGCACTCTTTGCAGAACGCTTCCAGCGACGCTTTGTTCCGGAAATATCACCTGTCATTCATATTCGCGATCCAACAGTCGGTATTTATTACGAGCTAGAGAATACCACCGAGTTGCGTGACAAATCCGTGCTGCGCATGAAAACACATGGTGAGCAACAAAGCGGGTGTTGGGTTGGTTTGCGAGCTAACGGTAGCTGGATATCCATACAGACGACGATCCAGTGGAGCAGCTACGGCGTAGGATTGACCTTGGCTTTGCGGGCATAACTGCCACTGTCACGCACATTCGTACCAAGCTGGGCGAGCAGGGCGATGTCGTTAGCGTACTCAAGGATCAGCAGGAAAAGCTAGTGGAGGGACAGCAGCAGGAGCAGGAAAAGCTAGAGCGCTCATTAGCACAGTTGGATCAGCTCCAGCAGCAGTTGGATGCACCACGCCCAGAGCCGGTCGCACCTAGCGGTAGCAATGGCGCAAACGCTGTCTCGAATGGAATTGCAGCCACCGAGGCCAAGGCATTACGGCGTGAGTTGCGACAGCTCCAGGAAGAACTGGCCGCTGTGCGGCTAGCCTACGGCAACTTCCGCAAGGAGACTGCCGACGTCGTGGGCACACTTGAGCAGCAATGTTCGGAAATGAAGGCAGCAATGGAGCTGGAGCGCGTGCGGCAGGCAGGCTCGGCTCGCGCATTTATCACGGAAAGCCAAAAGGACATGAACAACCGCACCGAGGCGGTCTTTGACAGGATCGAAGACGTGGAATCGATCTGCGAGGAGATAAAGCGCGACATCACCCAGCGCCGTGCGGCACCTAGCGAAGCGCGGATGAACGCCGTGCGCGATGGACTGCGCGAGATGGCCAAGGACATCAACGAGCTCAAGGCGCACGTGGAGGAGACGCAGCCACGCTGGAAGCGCGCATGGGAGGAAGAGCTGCAGGCTGTAGTCAGCGAGCAGCAGTTCCTCAAGGAGCAGGTGGAGCTGATGGCTGAGCAGGAAGAGGACTATGAAAAGCTGATGCAGCTGTTTGGCCAGCTGGAAAAGCTGATACAACTTCAGGCGACGCATCGGCCCAAGAAGCAGGCGGTGCTCAACGTGGTCTCGGCCGAAGAGGGCTACATGCAGCTGAATAACGTAATGCAGGAGATCACCTGCATTGCACCCGACTCGGAGCGCCGTCTAAAGGCCATGGAGCAGGCCGAGAAGATGCGTCGTATTGAGCAGGCAGGTCGTGTAGATGAGTTTGAGCAGGAGCTAGGCAACTTTGTAACAGAGAAAAAACTGCGCCCCACCGGTGGCTTTGAGGAGGCAGAGCGACTTCGTGAAGTGCGCCGCAAGAACACGATGATTGCCATGCTTTCGTCCAAACCAAAGCCTTAAGAGTATTTTCTTTTAAATGTACCATTTAACTTGCAAGTGTAAATGTGTAGATGTCCTGGGGGTGACGTACGCACCTGCCTGCTTCAGACACTGCAACATCATCGCCACCATCGCTACTTGTCTTCCTGCTCATCGCCATCGTACCCTGCCCCTTCCGCACTCTCTGTCCGTATCGTCCTCTGCAGATTCTATAGGAGCCGCTGGCTAAAGAGCAAACACCATGAGCGCCATCGGCACCGGGGTAGGCAGGCGGGCATTTGCCGCAACGAGCGGCCGATGGACGCCCGTGCTCCGCTAACCTGCAGCGAAACGACTGGCGGGCGCGCAGTACGATCTCTCTGCGAGCACCTACTCGCCAGACGGCCGCATTTTCCAGGTGGACTATGCCACCAAGGCCGTGGACAACAGCGGGTGAGCAGCGGGAACAATCAGACGGACAGGTCCATGCGTACCGTGGCGATGGCTGGCCAGTAGCGGCGGTATGGCGGTCTGCCTTTGGAGCACATGGGCAAACACGGTGGATGGCAGACAGGCGGTCGTGCTAACCGATCTGTGCTGGCGGTCAGCACTGCCATTGGCCTGCGTTGTAAGGATGGCGTGGTGCTGGCTGTGGAGAAGCTAGTACAGTCCAAGCTGCTGGTGCCTGGTTCCAACCGGCGCATTCTCGCTGTCGATCGGCATATCGGCATGGTAAGGAACGGATGGCGGTGCGGATGTGGGTGCGGCGCGTGTACACGTCGTTTTGCTAATCATGTGGGAGCGCGGCCGCAGGCGATTGCTGGCCTGCTCGCCGATGGTCGCCATATCGTGAAACGGGCGCGAGATGAGGCCGAAAGCTACCGTGACGTCTACAATGTTCCAATGCCAGGCAAGGTGCGGACCATGGGGTGCTTGGCCGAGCTGGCACGTCTCAGGCTCGACTAAATTTCGATAACCACGTGTAGATGCTGGCTAGCCGCATTGGTCAGTACGTGTCCATGTACACGCTCTACTCTAGCGTGCGTCCTTTTGGCAGCGCCGTGCTGATCGGCTCGGTGGATGAGAACGGACCGCAGCTGTTTATGGCGGAGCCCTCGGGTGTCTACTGTGCAAGTACCCTGGGAGACGTCGCGGCCGGAAGGCCTATGCTGACTGACCGGCGCTTTATAGGGCTATGTCGGCTGCGCCATTGGCAAAGGAAAGCAGGTGGCCAAGGCGGAGATTGAGAAGCTCAACCTGGCCGAACTGACGGTAGAGCAGGCGGTCAAGGAAGCGGCGCGCATGTGAGCAGCCTCGGCGTACGCCCCCGCATTTCCGTCCTACTTATGCGCATGTGCGTAGCATCTACGTAGCTCACGATGAGAACAAGGACCGTGAGTTCCAGCTGGAGCTGTCTTGGGTGACAGTGGCCAACCAGGGCCGCCACCAGCCGGTGCCACCAGCGGTACAAGCAGAGGCCGAGCGGTACGCGCAGGTCAGTTAGTCGCCTGCTTTCTGCGTTGGGGCGTACAGCTTCGCTGACGCCAGACGCACATTTGGCAGGAAGCGCTTGAGGAGGATGACGATATGGAGGATGACGAAGACCTCTAGACCCGAACAGCCGCGCACATGTTGTCGCATTGACCAATATAGCACTGCCTCTGTTTTGTAACAAGGCACGAGTGTACCAAAGTAGCAGTGCCCATTGTGGCATGTTGGCTCATGCCCTCCCTGCACTCTCTCGCTCGCCTACACGTGAGTACGCATGCGTTTCGGCCATGTTTGGCCGGCCGGCGCCAGCCCAACTTTGCCCTCATAATTGCCGGCACAGCGGGATGCTCGCACTTTTGCATATCTTATTCGCCAACGCTCACGTTCTCTACTGACCTGCATACTGGACCGTGCTCACCAGCTGCACGTCTCTCGCAACCCACTCGAGCGCATCCCTCACGTTAACGCCCTTTAGTCTTCTAGTATCTGCTTGCTTGCGTGTCTGCCCTCGTTCATCCGCCTGTCCGATCGTATCGCGCCTGCTTGCTCGCCCCACTGCCTTTGCCTGGTTTATCCGCACACCCCCGCCGCTTAACGATCCACGCTCGGCCCCTACCGACCTATATCCATAATCGCATATCGCTGCCAAGTGAACCACGATGGTGGCTAGTACCCAGTCCAGCATCAGCACCAGCCTGACCAGTCCGACTAGTCCGGCCAGCGCCACGTTTCCGTCAGCGGTCGGCCGCGCATTCCACGAAACGGAGAATGTAAACCGTGACAAAACGCGCCAGCTGCGGCTTATGGTGGAGAACCACCACACTAGCCTGCAGCTGGCTGGTGTGCAATTCCACTGCGAGAAGGGCAATTGCGTGGCAACGCCGTATCATACTGTCGGCGTGTATGGCGCGCAAGTTGCCGAATTTTCCGCGGCTGTGCCCAATGCGCCCTGCAGCGGCTACGTGCTCTACCGAGTGGTAGCCCAAAAGCCAACGGCGAATCCTGTTCCCGAGACGTTCATTCTTTTGGCATGGCGCGTGCCGGTGGTCGGAGCGAATCGTTTCCTGCTGGAAGTGCTTCAGGCCGAGGCAGCAGCACGCCTGCTCCGGCATCCTGATGCTGTCAAGGTGGCCGTGCGCGAACGATGCGCCTATCGCATGCTGCCGGCCAACTTTGAGCAACGTCAGGGTTGGAATGTTGGCCAGCTGCCGTTTGTCGTGGTAGCACGCATGAATGATGTCGTCGATGCAGAGATACGTCTTGGTCTGCATGCGACACGGCAGGAATGTTTGGCGATGTATGCGCCGCCCGAGATGATCTGCCCACCAAGGTGAGTACGCGTTTGCAGGTAGAGCACGGGCCATTCCGCCGTACGCTGATCTTTTGCACATGTCGATGCGAAAAGCTCTCGCGTCTCCTTGGAAGGTGCTCAGCCATTGCGTAGTCCGCGCAGCACGCGGAGCCTCAAAAGCTGTAGGTAGACTCGGGAAAGCGCACCGACCTAGACGATGCTCACCACACACATGTTGGCAGTGAGCAGCAACGACTCGCGCCGCAAAAGCCAGCGTCGACGGACTGGTCTCGCCATTGTCATTACCAACCAGTCTACTCAGATCCACCTGCGCAACCCGCGCATTTACAGCAAGGATGGTCGACTGGATAGCACGGCGCCAAGACAGATGGCGCCATTCCGGCGTGGACGTATCGAGTTCACGGCCAGCAGCAAGCTGCAAGGTTGCCTGGTGTATGAGATGTGCACGCCCGACAATCGCGGTCAACTTCCGTTCGACGGATCACCTGCAGCGTATCGTGGCAGCATGATGTACTTGCTACTAGGCTGGTATGTGCATCCGCGTCGCGGCAACCGGCTGTGTGTGGATGTGGTGCGTGCACGCAGCGATCTCTTCCCCGGAAACGAGCATCAGTATGGAGAGTTCTACGAGCAGTACGTTAAACAGTTGATGAGCACAAGTGCGCGCCCATCTGTCTGGCGCACCGACAGCCATGCTCGCTTTGCGCTGGATGCAATGATTGATGCGGGCGTCGACATGCCTGAGCTGTCGCTTAATCTACGCGCACCGCAGCTGGAGAGCGACCGTGACGAAGCGCCACTCTTTCTGCCCAGTACGGGCTTCAGGTAGGAATTGACGTAGCGTGCCTCAAAAGTATGTGCTCACGCTGCTATCCGTTACTCCAGTGTCACAATGAGCGGTTCGCTGGCTGCGTTGGCCGAGCGCTTTTCGCGTCGGACCAGCGTGGACCAGCGCCTTTTGACGCTGGTCGTCGAAAACCATCATCACCGTGTGGCCATGATGCCCGTATGGCCGGCTGACCGTGTTGATCAGCGCTTGCGTCAGGGTGATTTTGAGCTAGCCACGCTCAACAGCTCATTGTCGCGCTGGTCCACCGAGGGACTGCGCATCTATCGCCTCAGTCCGCGCAATGTGTCGACCATTCCGCTGCTGGCCCACTATCTGGTGGTACGCGCACGCGACAGCGAGCTGAGTATCGGCACGGTTGCCACCTGGTCGTCCACGCTGGGCGGAGAAGGCGTCCAGCTGGAGGCGCTGCTCAACTACGTGCGCTTTGTGCCTGGCATGGACTGTCTACCCATGTCGCGACGTGTGTGGCGCACCGTACGCGTCCAGAATGCCACCGACTTTGCGCTCTCTGCCTTTCGCAGTGCTACCGCGCCACCGGTATTGACCCTGATGCTTGCTGATGCACAGGCTGCGCGTGCGCACGATCTTTCGGAGCACGACCAGGCGTTTGCTACGCCCTCGGCTGGCACCGCACGGCCGCTACAGGGACACATTAACACGCCGCTGCCGCCTCACCTGCGCATTACCGTTCTCAACGATCAGACTGGCTTCCAGCTGCTCAG
>KZ992756.1:0-17795 GCA_003614735.1 Thamnocephalis sphaerospora | reverse complement strand
GCGAGTATGGCTGATTTCGTGTGAAAAGCTGGTTCAAATAGCTAATACGTTGCGCGCTGTGTGGATGATATAGGACAGCCGGCTAACACAATGCTATACGCTGGAAGACGAACATGGTCAGGCGGTTGCATATTTGGCAAGAAAGTTAGTGGTTAAATCAAAGCTTTGCTTTGTCCTTTATAATGTCAACGGGCATGTGCTATTCAAGGTAGGCAGCGATGGATGCAAGGGCGCTATAAACTGCGCCATGCTTACCAAGTCAAGGAATACAGATGAAGCAGCCATACAGCATGGACACAACGTGCACGCACGTCACAGATGCCAACGGTCAACCCGTAGGAGACGTGAAGCAGTGCGAGTATCCGTTGGATCACCGCTACACACTTCATGTTGGGTAAGCGCGCGCGCACAGAATGGCGCATGCGCATACCAACACATCTCTTCACTACAGAGGAAATCAGTTTGCCAAAACCAGCATAGTCGATTGCTTGGGGCAATTCAAGCTGCGTGACAATGAGGGCAAGCTAGTCTCTCGCTCAAGCTACCTTGGTGTTAGTAGCGTACACGTGACATGCCCATCTGGTGCGGCGTTGAATCAACCGCTAATCGGCGTTGTGTATAAATGCAGTCTCGGGGCGACAACAGACACAAGCTGTGCTTTCACCCTGATCATCTGCGCGATGCCAACAGCAAACTAGAAACACCTATCGGTCAGCCATTGGGTCCTCACGAGCGGATAACTGTGCTAGCCAGCTTTATTAGCAGCGAGGTAGCAAGAAAAGAAAAGTCTTTTTCCGACAGACTCCTGGAACGGGAGAATCGGCGAATGATAGGAGCTCTTAATGGATATAACATAAAGTAGCGCAATAGCAGACTTTTCGCTGCTCTGCAAAATGCACCATTCTTTATCTGTGGTACTTGCAATGTATGATTCACCAAGCGATAAGCATATTTGCGGCGCGAACTAGCGCTCATCCCGTGCCCAGGTCTGCACATGGCCATGGTGGACTAGACCACCCAGTCACGATGCTTGACTGCTCTCCAGTTGCTGTAAGGGCATTTGCTAGATAAGCCATCCTTTCATGCTACCGTTCTGCATGACTGGTCTCCAATAGCCGCACGAACCACCATGGCGCAAGTCGTACAACTTAAAAGACACCGTCAGATGCCCAATGCCTTGCGCCGCAGCCAAGCATGACTACAAAGTAGGACCCTTCAAGCTGTACAACGCCGTGGGTATTGAGGCCAAGGCCTGAAGCCGCATGACCGGCCGGCCGTACAAAGTCGCATTCAATATGTAAGCTGGGCAGGCACTCTTTTCGCGCAGTCCAAAGCACCATAGTTGAAGAACAAGCATACCGCGCAGCGAATAGTCACGTCAGCGTGCAAAGCCATCACATCGAGCTAATGTTTGACTATTCAGCGGTGGAGGCCACTGGTAGCTGGAGCGAAGTGCTGCTCCATCATGCCCCTGCACTCATCGTGCGCTACAAGAGCGGGCCCGCCATGCTCAAGGTGCAGATGATGCCAAGCGCAGTGGTCTGGGCCAACACAGCTAACGTGCTGTATGCTATTTGAGTGATATAGGGTGGCGCTCGGGCACACCATTATACGATTGAGGATGAGCATGGGCGGCCAGTCGCGTATCTCGCTGAAGAGCAGCCGACATTCCAATGGAGACACCGATTTGTTCTTTACGATCTTGAAGACCGCGTGCTGCTCAAAGTAAGCAGCGATCTACGCCAAAAGCACCGCTGATTGCACCATACTTACCGGGCCAAGGGACACAGATGCAGCGACCATACAGTGTTTCTACGATGCGCACTCACGTCACAGATGGCAAAGACCAGCCCATAGGAAAGGTGCGGCAGTGTTGGCATCTGTGGCGTCGGCACTATAAGCTCTATGTCGGGTAAGCTCGATTGCGCCATCCTGTGCGCACATTACCGACAAACCCTTGCGCTGCAGAGAAAAGCAGTTTGCCAAAATCAAAGGAATTGGCTTTCTTTGGAAATTCAAAGTGCACGATAATGAGCACAGATTGGTCTCCCGCATAGAGTATCTTGGTGCCAGGAGTATAAGCGAGGTGCGTCGAGGCGTTGCTGCGTCACCTCAGCCGCTAATCGGCAAAGCACGCGAGCGCAGGCCTTTTCCAGCACTTTCAGGTGCAAGCTGCACTTTCATCCCGACTACCTGCGCAAGACCGCTGGTAAATCAAAAGCGCCGATCGGCCATCCGTTGAGCGCCTACGAGCGACTTATTGTCCTAGCCAGCTTCATCAACATTGACGTTGACCTGCGCGAGCTACGCCATAAGAGAATATAGCTCAGGAACGTCGTGTACGAAGACTGCTACGCGGCTGACAAGTTGCAGGCAAAGCATGACTTGCAGGCACCAGACAGCTGCGCACAGCGACGTCATACTTTAATGCACTGTCTACTGACGCTGCATGTTATTCCGCGCAACCACCTCTACTGTTGTGACAAGGCCTTTTTTATTGGTAAGCTGCAATCTGCTGGCTGTATGACATCACACCCACAAGCACACCAATAAACCAAACCATGCGCGTATTATCGCTTGACTGATAGCGTGCCGATTACGTGGACACGCTACTGAACGGTGCTTGTGCAGAATGGCTCTGGAGTGTCTGGCGTTGTTGCTTCAGCGGAACGACCACTGTTACGCCGTCTTTGCGTTGGCCGCTGGCCCTTGCACGACAGGTACACACCCATTGGTGCTGCTGTAACCATTAGGCGGGCAGAGATAAAGGCGGCATGCAGCAAGCGGTTGGTTCATTGATTACGTGGCCTTGTTAGTGTACAAGCTACCTTAAAAGACACAGCCGGATGCCGTAGAACGCTGCCCTCACCTGTACCATTAGCTATCTACGCACATTCACCCACCCACTCATCCACCTCTCTCTCACGCCCAATGCCTGGCTGACTCACCTTTATGCCACTTGCAGCACGGGCTGTCGCAATGCCTAACGCCAAAGACGAACGCGACTTTCTTCAAGCAAGCACCATAGTGATACCACACGTGAACATCCGGATCGCCACATAGCACAGTCGAAGCTTTCAGCGACATTTCACCCAACCTGGGAGCCCACCAAACGCTCAATTTTTGGATCGTCAGTGCCTCCACGCATCGGTGCCGGTAGCCGCTGTTTCTAACTGTTTCTCCGGGCACCATCGGGGATATCCGTGCACGTAGCCCCGATGGCGATCGATTGAGCAGCAGTTGTTGACATGGCTATCACCATCAGCGCGCAGGGTCTACTGGTCATCCAGGGATTGGGCGTTTATCAAGCCTGATGCACCAGACGGATAGCTAGCCATCGCTAAGCTTCGACTGCAGTATGATGCAATCTGTGTGTTTGCCTTGTGGTATAATGATGCCACATGCAATAAAGTGCGCAAACTGTTACGGCCATTACGTTATAGCATTGATATCCAGCTTCCACAAAAGTTACTGGCCAATGGAAGGTTGCAAGCGATGGCTGTCTGCAAACGAACACTGCAGCGATATCTGCATGCGCCCGAGTACACCAGACAAGTGCCAGTCGCAATGACATGAGTTTGCGATGTGACTAAACCGTGTTTTCACGTCGGCTTTCCAACAATGTCAGCACTGCATTGTGCGTGGCCATCTGCAGCCACAGCCACATGTGCAGCCGCTTACATTTTCACAGGAGGTGAGAAGCACGCTTGGCAGCTCGCTCAAAGGATACGGGTCCCGGTCCGAGCCTATGCTCTTGGTGGATGCAGCGTGCTTGCCAGCTGCACGCTGGTGGTGTCACATACGCGAGCCGTGCTACCGTGAGCGTATATGTTTCGTTGCATGATGTCAATTGCTGACATGCTCATAGATGCATGTATTATTTCGCTTTCAGCTGTGCCTGCCTTTGGAAGGAGGGCTTCTTGGTGTGCTGCGTATAGACTGCGTTGCTAACATACGGCACCACTTGATAAGGGCATACTCAAGCGGGCTGTCAATGCTGGACTGGGAGTAGCCGAGTGGCCAGGGCTTTGTGATATTCCGGTGCCCTTGAGTGCCAACCCATCGCGCGCCGATTGTTCCAACCTTTACGTTTCCAATTGGAGCTGGCAGTGCAGATGCCGGCCTACGAGGGTAGACATCCGTACAGATGTGTCAGAATGCGAGACAGCACAGACAAGTGTCAGCGCCCACCGGCAGATCTTTGCCGCCTCTGCCAGGAAACGAATGCTGACGGTTGGTCGGCTAGTGTCCAGAGCAGAAACGTGATGCGCACGGCCCTTCTCTAAGAGTTTGCGCACTGGGGAGCGCAGCATGGTGTGGCGCATGGACAGACATGGGCGAAGGCATATGCAGCTCAGGGGACCAGCGTTTGCAATGCCACAGAGTATTTGATAGACACGAAAGCAAACAATGCATGTTGATCTGACCATTGTGCTTTGCATTGCTGCTTTTCGTGCTCATTGCCGTTGCCGCATCGCCATTGACGCTCTTTATTCATCTATCATGCGCATCCATTTGCTTTAAACAATGTATTTTCCCACCCGCGAGGATATGCTGCCGCTTCTAGGCAAAGACTGGGAAAAGAATGCCACCTATTTTGGCCGTATTCCTCTGCATCCGCTGGGCGAGCAGACCCTCTTTGCATACCTGACCATAGGCCGTGACTACTCTAACGAGCAGCGCACTCGCTTCAATGGCATAAACATGCAAATAGTCAGCAGCATGCTTGCACTGTGGATGTTTCTGCGCTGCACACAGTCGGCCGTGAGCATGGTCTACACAAACCCCTCTAGGCTGGTTAGCTGGTGCTGCCTGCTGCACTCGCTCAGCGGCACCATCTACGTTGTCGTAGTTTTGTCCTCTCTATCTCCTCTAGGCGCCACCTGCCGGCAGACCGTGTGGCTGTCCGCGGTGGTAGCCGTTGTTGGCGATCTTTGTCTCACAGCAGTGCTACTATACCAGGCGTATCTTGTGCACCATCGCTGCTACAAAATCCTATTCCTTGGTGCTCTGGTTGTCATCCCAGCACCGTTCACCACGTATGTCGCGTGGACAAGCCCCGTCATTTTTGTACCCAGCTGCGGATGTACTCTTGTCTATCCATACTACTTTCCGTGGATGCGTTTTGCTCCGTTTGCCCCCATGAACATCTTTCTCTCCAGCATGTTTCTCGCCGTTGTCTATCGTCAGTACTGCCGCTTCGGCTCAGCCGCCTGGGAAAGGCTGGTGCGGGAAGGGGTACAATTGATCCTACTTATGGCCATCACCAACACGGTATGTCTCTTTTGCGCTGCCTTTGAAGCGCTGGAGATGTTTTCTGGCGTGTTTCTCCTGGTAAACTGGTAGGCGTTCAGCATTGGTTTTGCACACATTGCCGCAACTAACCTGTGCACGACCGTCACTATCCTTATTCAGGTGCTTATCATCAGCGTTCCTCATAATGTACACATGCGAATAAGCTGTGCGTCGCTGTGCCGACTTGTATATCTGAACTGCCACTTGCTATGTGCGCACGACATATTGGTGCAGATTTAGTAGACTACTGTCGGAAACGCTTGGTACTCTACGCCCAGTATTGACCGGTATGATGCGCACAAATACCCAGTCGACTTTGCTACGAGGGTTTCACATCCATCCTAGACTAGACGGCGCCAGTCTCCTTTGGTGTCTTGGTGAAGAGCTGGATGGCGTGGATGCCCGACTGCATTTCTTGACCAATCTCGCCATACACAAGACGATGCCGCTGCGGAAGCGACTAGGACGCCGCATGCAAGGCATCAGCAGCGTGACATACCGCATCGATATCAGCGCCGGCGACTTACCTTGCCCTCAAACATGCTGGACACCACGTGTATGCTATAGCGTATCGTTAGCAGTGTGCGCCAAGGGTTGGCAGTCGTTTTGCGCGCAGCCTCACCGGAAATGCGACTCGCTGGGATAGGAATCGTTGATGACCTGAAGCACGGTGGGCGCAAGCGCCGCCGTCAACTGCAGGAGGATAGAGCGCGCGTGTAAGCACCATGTATGCGCGCACGAAACGCCGCTCAGGTGATCGCCTGCCTTCTTTTCAATGCTCTGCGTAAGCGGACCCTTGCCCGGCTTCTGGGCGGCGGTCTGATCATTGCTGGCCGTCGAGCTGTAGACACGCAGCGCAGCCCTGCGAGCGCACTCTGTGGCGACGGCTGCGCGTGCTGCTGTGTTGAGAATGTTGCGAGCAAGCATAGCAAAGTGTCTGGTAGTTGAAAGCAGGTGGAACCGGCCGCCACGACACGTCGCGCTCTCCAACCTTCTTTACCGTCGCCGACTACCGCCACCGCACCTATGCTCGGCCAACTCCGAGTGGCAGCTCACGCTACGCGCGCCCTCTACGCCTCGACACCTGCGGTTCTACGACCGTTTGCAGCAGCCATGAGCACAAATAGCGCCACCGGACCGCTGCAGCTGCGTATGGAGGAGAAGATTCGCGCTGCGCTGGAGCCAAGCGAGCTGCTCGTCAAGAATGAATCACACCTCCACCGCCACCATGCGCCTATGCAGGGCGTCACCAGCACTGAGACGCACTTTCGGTGAGGACTGTGGTGCTGTGGTGATATGGAATGCGCGCGCGCTTATCTGTGTCTATGCACTCGTGTTAGCATGACCGTCGTGTCAGAAGCGTTTACCGGCAAGGCAAGTACCAGGCACCCGATGATGCTGCCTGAGCCATGATCGTGGTAGAACTAACGCGCTTGCACAGTCTTTGATGCAGCGTCATCGCATGATCTACAAGCTATTGGCGGAGGAAATGGCTGCTGAAGGCGGTGTGCATGCACTTGCGCTCAACACCAAGACGCCGCAAGAGTACACGCGCGTTTGAATGAATGCGTTCTTCTTTAATAAGCTCTCTCGTGTGCTTCGGAGATTCGGATGTGCTCGCCGAGATGTGACAGGGCCGATGCTGTCAACTCGCGTCGTGCTGATGATGATGCGCCGTCGCTTGGCCATGCAAACACGCGTCACCACTTGTTCTTCTCATTCATCAGTGCTGGATCTCATTGCCGCCATTAGTGGTCGTCCTAGTCAGCCACCAGTATGCTGCTCCACCGTGTTGTACGCGCTTCTACAGCCGCCCGACTGCGTCCGGTGGTGCCCAGTGTCTACCCGACCGCCGCAAGCACAAGGCATGGCCTGCTGTCGAGTCTGCGCGCTAGTCCGGTACGCTCTATGAGCTTGCGCACAGTGCGTCCCACGCTGGCGCCCTATGCGCTGGCTCTGGAAGCTTCCAGTGCGCCGCTTCGGCTGCAGCCCGTTTCTGCGAGGATGGTTGGTACGCTGGAGCGCACGGCCGTCGTCTGCCGTCCTGCTGCAGTTGCCCAATTCACCACCGCTGCGACAGCAGGCGAGCAGAGTAGCGGCGGAAACACCGGTGGCCAGGAGCAGGGCAAGGGCACCGAGAAGAAGATGGGCACATTCCGGCGCATGGTGACCATGTACGGCCGCATCGCCATCGTGCTGTATCTGGCCGTGTCCGCGGTGGACTTTCTCTGCTGCTTCCTGCTCGTCAAGGCGGCAGGTGCGGAGCAGGTGCTGAAGATGGAGGTGTGGCTCAAGAAGAATCTGGGCAAGTACGGCCTGTTCCCTACCGGCGCTGGTGATGCGGTGGCCGGCCGCGTCCAGGACGAGGCGGAGACGGAAGCGACTCGCCTGGCCACGGCCAGCGAGATCATTGCCGCCGAAAAGGCCGATGGATCGCAAGGCCCCACACTAGCCACTTTGGCGCTGGTAGCCTACGGCGTGCACAAGCTGTTGACACCGTTGCGTGCGGCCCTGACGGCGATGCTGCTGCCACCGGTGGCCAAGCGGTTCGGCCACATCACCTGGCTGGTGGGCAAGAAAACGGTGGCGGCCACTGCGGCTGCGGCTGCGGCCAAGGCGGCCACAGGCAGCAAGACGGCGGCCGCTGGTGCTGCCGCCGCCGCATCCAAGGTAGCGGGCAAGGCACCCCGTCATTAGGGTGCCTAGATATGGCTTTTTGTTGGCGTTTGTTCGCGTTGGCGGCAGTGCTGCCTCTCATAGAACGCGTGGCATTCGCAGTTCAAACAGCATTAAACAACGCATCGACTGTATGGGAAGCGGTGTATTTACTGACAAATGTCGGGCAAATGCGTCCACTATTGCGACGGATGAAAGATAACAGTAGAAAGGATAGCCATGGGTGGGATATTGCGGGCGCCTAGTGTGCATCGGCAGCCAGCAGCGTGCGATCGCCGGTCTCTGTTGGGGCCAGCGGGGAAAGCAGCGGCGAGGTGGTCGACATGGACGGCACCGAGGCAGAGCGTGCGCTGCGGTCAGCCAGCGGCTTAAGAAGCGAGGCGACCGGCTTGCAACCTGCTTCGCAGCAATCTTCGCTGTTCGCTTCAGCCTCAGCGCTGGCGCTTCGCCGGCTGCGATCGTGCAGATTGCTGAGCTCGTTGCGCAAACGGTCGCGGAACGCAGACTCGTCGCGCGCCAGCAGCTGCAGCGACTGGTTGCGCTCTTGAGCGGCAGTGATCTCGCGCCGGACCTGCGCTGTGCCCGCGCCCTCTTCCTTGTCGCGCGCTGCGGACTGCCGACCGCGCGACTCGTGCAGCTGGCGCAGCTCCTCAACACGCGCGGTCGCTTCGGCCGTGCGGTGCGTCAGTTCAGCGCGATCGCGTACGAGCGCAGGCAGTTGCTGGTCACGCAGTCGCTCCAAGCGAACGCGTGTGTCGTCGCGTGCCTGTACGGCCGCCTGCAAACGCGTCTGCAGCTCGCGTGTCTGGCGTCCGGCCGCTGCCGTCTGGCGCTGATGGCGCTGTTCCGCGTCGCGATGCTGCGCACGCACCGCCTCCAGTGCTTCGTCCTTGCTGGCCGTCTCAGCGGCAACGGTCGTGTGCTCGTCACGTGCGCGCGCTACTTCCTCCACCAGCTCGTCGATGCGGACTTGCGTGCGTCGAAGGAGGTCCTGCAGGAACTGTACACGCTGGCGATTCTTTGCGTCCTGCGCAGCCGAGCGTGCAATCGCTCGCTGCAGAGCTTCAGTTTCGCTGCGCTGCTGGTTCTCGGCGCGCTGCAGAGTGCGACGTAGCTTGCGCAAGCGCGCCTGCGCGTCCTGCTTTGCATCGGCTGCCTGCTGCAGTTCGCGCTCCAGCGCTTCGCGTGTCTCACGTAGCGGGTCTTCCATCGTCATCAGCGGCGCCGGAGTTATGATTGTCTCGGGCGCATGATCCGCCGTCGCAGAAGCAGTCGCAACGCCGTCTACACCGTCGACGTCACCGTCCATAGGGTAGCGACTGCCTAGTTCATGTACAAGTCTATGAGGCGGCGATGGTGGCGGCGACAGGATACCACCAACGCTATGCGCCGCAGTCCCTGCCGATGGCGAGCATTCGGTCGGCGTAATGGCCGCTGCGGCTGCGGCTGCCGCTACGGCTGCCGCTGCGCTGGCCGCAGGTGTCGTGGCCAGCGTGATGGGCAACGTGGTGCCTGCCGTACGTGCGAGGGCTGTAGCGGCACAAACAACGTCGTTGGGCTTAGTCCGAATCGAATTGCGCTGAAGCGCCATCTGCTTACCATTGGGTCGTGCATCAGTGCAGATGCGCGCCGGCGTGCTTCGGTAGCCCGCCAACGACATGGTGATACGATACTCGGTGGCAGGACGCAGACCATACACCGTCACCGTAGCCTGGCCTGGGTCCAGATCCACCTCCGACCACAGAATGTCGTCCACACGGATGGTTAGATCACGCGCCACCACCACAGTGGGCGCCGCCCGCGGATACACCGGTGGCGCCGGCATTGCAGACGCGTCCGACACGGTGGGCGGCGCGCTCGCCGTCTCAGTGTCTCGTGCAGATGTGTCCCGAATACCGCAAAGCCACATGAGCTGCTGCGTCAAGCGAAACTCCTCATCCTCCGAGTCCAGATCATTGGCGTGCACTTCCTTGCCCGACAGGCGTTCCAAAGCCACAATGATCTGCTTGGTAGTGGTGGTAGACAGCGCGCTTGTCGATGGCTGTGACGGTGAAAACTCATGCTGCGCTGACACGCTGCTGGACGTACTCGACTCGGAGACAGCTGGTGTGGGCTGCAGCGGGCTGTCCGCCAAGTCATCCTTCCAGCCATGCGCCGCCGCCATCGCCGCATCGATCGGTCGAGCGTCAAGCGTGCGGATCAAAGAGGGCGGAAAAATCCAGGCAAAGGTGGCGGTGTAGGCCGACAGACCGACGACGCACAGTTCAAAACTATCCAGCACTTCCAAGCGCGCCGTCAGCTGAGCGTGCGCATAGGATCCATAGGCGGCTCCAGAGGTTGCAGTACCGTTCATAGCCAAGCCGTGTCCTAACGCGTCGTCTTCGTCGTGCGATGCGCCTGCATAAGTACGCTCGCGCGACCTGCCACGCGGCAGTAAAGGCGAGCGTAGCGTATCCTGCGACAACACATCCGTCGTCTGTGAGCTGCTCATGGTATCGGAGCGTGTGCGACCGTTGCGGCGGCGTGTACGTGCCGAACCGTGTCCGCTAGGTGTGCCTGTTTGTGAGCGCGCACGCTCGCTATCCGAAGCCGATGCGTAACTGGTCGAGGATGCGCCGTCGGCATTGCCGTTTGCCAGCTGCCGGCTCGCACGTCGTCGCGCCACAACATCGTCGCGTAATAGCACGCGTGGCTGATAGAACAGTGGATTGGGGGTAAAGCTGCTGGCGACGGATGACATCAGCTCGCTAGGAGACGCTCGAGCACCAGTTGACGTTTCCTGTTTCTGCGATTTGGCCGGTATAAAAGGTGACGCCAGCAGTGCACCACGTCGTGCTAGATGTCGATGTCGTAGACTGACCAGCGCACGCACACAAAGGGATAAAAACATATAAATGCCATGGCCGATGGCGTGTACGGGTAGAATCCGCCATGGCCCACTTGCTAGTGTTGTAGCCGTGCTTGCTAAACGTGGCCCACGGTATCCTAGATCAGTGGCCACCAGCACAGCCCACAGTAGCCAGGAAAGCGGGTCAAACCCACGTGCTAGCGGGGCACCGTACGAGTAGACGACAAGATCGGCCAGGCTGGTACACAGCCCTGACGATGACCAATACCATGGCCACGTCCATCCTACGCCCGTGCCAACGCCCCACCATCGACCAAAGCCCGTGCCGCTGGCTTCGGCGCCAAAACCTGCTAGCGGCACGTCCTGTGAGGCGGGCCGACAGAGAAGCGTCCAGACCGCCGCATCTAGCGCGGCATGCAGCACGGCGACCGCTAGCAGCAAGCGCGTCGACACTTGGAGAGCGCGATACATCACCAGAAGCGACAGCACCCACAGGCCGACCCATTCTAGACGGCCGGGCCAGTGAATGACCGCATCTAAAGCGAGCAGACACAGCCAGACCAGCAGACAGTTGATTATCTTGTGGCGAGCAAAGAACGAGTCGCACTGGTCGTCCATGGTACGACTCCACGTGGACAGCGCACGAGCGGTATGTGCAGCCACATCTGCCAGTCGCTGTTCGGCCGCTGCGGCCGAGTGAGCGCTACCGTCTATGCGGCCAGCACCGTGCGCCGCAAAGCCAGCCGAGTTTGCATGTTCGTAAAAGACGATGCGGCGCGTGGTTCCAAACGCCGTAGCAAGTGTGCGTACGCCAAATGCCGCCGATGTTTCGTGGCTGTCGCCGGACTCACGCCCGCTAATGGTATGCCGGCGCGGCGGCGATGTGCCCAGCCCGCCGCTACTGGCGACAGCCTCAGCCGCACGCGGCAGCTGTGAGGTGACGCTATGCGTGGTAGAATCCGAATGATAGTGAGGAGGAGACTGTATGCGAGATACAGCCGCCGTTGTGGCGCGATGGTAGGCAGCCGGTCGTGGCATTACCGTTCGCCAGACGGTACGCTCAGCAGGTTTGCGGTGGCGACAGACTCGTCGCCTGCAAGCGCATACAGGCTGGTAGCGCAGGCCGCGTAAACGCAGGTGGGTGCGTGTGAGGCTAATGACCCAGTGGCGAAAAGCACTCTGCCGTAGCAATGACAGCCGTTTGTCGATCCGGACCAGCAGTAGAGCCTGCGCAGGGATGCGCCGGTAAGGCGGGCAGGCAGTGCGCGGATGCGTGTGCGTGGTCGTGGGTGAGCGGTGATAGTAAGGGTGGCGGTGGTAGTAGTGTAGTAGTGGTGGTGGTGGTAGTAGGGAGACAGGCAAGGGCAGGAGAAGAAAAAGGAGAGCGTAGAGATGTGCTGCCAACGATGTGATGATGGATGAGCCACCTGGCAATAACAACTGGCCATCGTTTAAAGACGTGTGGGAATAAACCTCATTATCCACTGGTAACAACAGGACATGCTACACCGGCGACAGCAGACCAAACGATAAAAGCCATGGCCAACGTAGACGCACTTGGAGAAAGCAGCTACGTGGTGGCATGAGTCACGGTGGATGGTGCATGCGGCCAGCGCCATCTCACAGGTCCAAAGCCAAGTTTCATGCCACCACGCAGTGCGCCAGGTATGGCCAACTTAAACCAAGGTTGCACACACAAGTCATGGGCCATGGCTACATTTGCGCTGAGAGAAGAGACACCGTATAGGCTACACAGTAAATAGCAGCTGTGGTGGCAACCATGTTAAAAAGGCAATCCTGATAAACGCAATGGGATGCTCAGATGGAAACAGCCGGTGAAACCCGAAACCTCACTGCCTCAGCAATACATGTTCAAGATGGTCCGATAAAGAAGCGCCAGGGCTTACGATCGCCTAGACGGCGTTCTCATCGGCCACCATCTGGGTCGGTCGGCGAGATCGACGATGATGGCGACCGCCTAGTTCCTCTAGCGTGCGTCCGGCCGTCTCAGGTACACAGCGCCAGACAAACCACCAGGCTACCAGTACGATACCGCCGTACAGCCAAAAGGTGCCGGCAGCGGTGATGGCATGGGTGAGCGAGAGGAAGCTGACCGCTACAGCCAGGTTGCAGACCCAGTTGACGCTGGTAGCTAGACCGCCAGCCCGACCACGTAGCGCTAGCGGAAACAGTTCCGACTGGATAAGCCAGGGCACATTGCCGAGACCTAGTGCATAGGCGGCCACGTAAAGGAGCAGTGCTGCAAGAGCCAGCCAGGAGCCCACTTCAGCTTCAGCGCACTGCAGCGAACCTTGCGGCAGGGTACTGTCTAGTGGTCCCGCAGCAGTGTCGGGCAGGAGAACGCGGTTACGTGGCAGGCAGCGGTCCTGAGCGTACGCGCACCGGTCGTCGGCTACGCATGCACCGCAACGTGCATAGCTGTAGCAGTCGGCCTGGTAGGGCTGCATGCCCAGCAGAAAGGCAAACGCCAGGCCCAGCAGCAGCAGCGCAAGTGCCGTCACAGCCACCGTGTAGAGGAGAATGCGTCGACGGCCCACCCGATCGACATAGCGAATGGCCACAATCGTCATGAGCATGTTGGTGCCGGCCACGAGGATGGAAAAGCCCACGGCGCTTTGCTTGTCTCGGAAACCGCTCATGCGCAGAATAGACGCAGCATAGTACATGGCCGTATTGAAGCCGCTCAGCTGCTGAAAGGCTTGCAGACCGCAGGCCACCATTAGCGAGCGCCGATGATGTGGATCTAGCAGTAGATCAGCGTAGGTGGCACCGGCCGTCTGTTCCGCTGCGTGCTCAATGGCCAAAAGTTCACGGTCGACGGGATCAACGGCCGTCGTCTGCGTGGCTACACGCGCGTCACGCTCCTTGTGGGGTCGGCGATGCCACAGCTGCGCCGGTGCCGACGTGTGCACGCGGTAGAGAACGCGTCGAGCTGCAGCCCGATTTTCCGAGGGTGTGCCGCGCCGCCGGCGCAACAGGTACCGCGGACTTTCGGGCAGGAACGGCATGCCTATTCAGCCCAAGCACGTGTTAAGAGAGGACAACGGATCAGTCTGCCGCACGGCCCTGCCTACCGATGAGCTGGATAATGGGCGGCACGGCAGCCAGGCCAAACATGATGCGCCAGCCATGGTCGGCATTGCTTAGTGCCGCGCTCATACAGTAGGCAATCAGCTGGCCGCCGGTAATCATCAGCACATTCATTGTGACAAGCTGACCGCGGTACTGCCTAGTGCCGCGCCATCGTTGGTAAGGTACACGTTGTCGGTACGCCCAGATGTCTGGTCCTACCCAGCATGCTCGCACACTACTTACTTTGGTGATACTTCACTGATATACGTTGGCACGACCATGCTGGCCAAACCCACGCCAAAGCCCACCACTAGACGACCTGTAAGCAGCAGTCCATAGCCAGGAGCCAGCGCCATCATAAGTGCACCCGCCAGAAAGACAATCGACGACAGCAGGGTGACCGGTCGTCGACCCAGGCGATCGCTAAGAAAGCCAGCGCCGAGACCACCAAAGATAGCGCCCAGCGTTGTCGCTGCATTTGCCCAGACACACACACATGAGATTAGCGCAAGAAGACACTGCAGTTCATGCCACAACGCCATGTACGTACCACCCACGACAAATTCCACCTGCAGCGTGTCTAGCGCAAACTCTTCTTGAATAAAGAGCATGGCGCCTGAGATGATGCCCGTGTCATAGCCAAACAGAAAACCGCCAATGGCCGAAAGAGAGGCGACAAACAGGACATACCAGGAGATGTGCTCGCTTGCCTCATCGTCCTCGTCCTCGTCCTTCCCACGGCCATTGTGCTTGTCGCGACTATCTTCACTATCGCCACTGGCGTAGCCAAAGGGAACCATGGCACCGTGTGGTTCTGTCGACAAGGTATGACAATGACCAGCTGAGGTGGCCTGGGCACTGTCACGGTCTAGAATACGATCATTCGAGGCGGCCGATACCAATGAAGATGCGGTCGAGTCTTCTCGCTGCATGTCGTGCGCCTGCAGGACACTGCCAGCTTCTCCTGTTAGCGCTGTCTCCACACTGCCCGTACTGTGCTGGCGACGGTGGCCGTGGGCAGTAAAAAACGACGACGATGGGCCATCTCGTGACGCTCTCTCGGCTGCATCTGTCTTTCGATGTTTTGATGCGATGCTGGCGGCGTCCACGGTAGACGTGTCGGTGCTGGTGAGCGTACGCCGCAGGGCCAGACGCGTAATCACCAGGGATTCAGCGTCGCTGGACGCGGCGGCGTCGCCGTCGTTGTTGGTCGCGTCGGCAGGTGCATTGCCCGTCGAGTCGTGAGGTTGCATACGTCGTAAGCGCCGGGCGGCAGTAAGGTCAGGGGGCGTTCAATTAACCGTAATACTGCAACACGGCGAGCAGCAAGTAGCGAGTCGTATCGTAAAGCGCAGGCTGGCCAACACGGGACGCACTGCAAAAGTGGTTTTGCGCAAAAGGTGGAGTTTGGAAAAGGAGCGTGCGCTGCTTGGACACACACACGCACGCACGCACGCGGTTACTAGCGGCGCATGGATGATTAAAGCGTGCTAAGCATAAACGCATGCGACATTTCTGCACGACGCCCGCCTAATTTGGTTTCTGCCAGGTTTCGCTCGTCGGCATTTACGCCTATACTAGGCCAAAACGCCCGGGAATGCGCGCACGTGGCAGCACGACGATAGTTTGCTCTTGACCAAGCGCAGGCCACACACACGCCACCACGGGCAGATCTGCTCCACATGCACATGTACACACTCGCACAGCGTAGTTCATTCTGGGACAAAGCGCGTGACATACAAGTAGCTTTCTGCCCGGCGGAAAAAAGTGCCAGGCAAGATCGCCAACCATACCAGCGTAGCGGCATCGGCAAACGGACGCTACTGCGTAAACGTAATCACCGTACGCGCACGGTTGAGCATCAGCACACCGAGATCCTGATACTCCTGGATGCACGTCCGCAACTGAGCTTCAGACCAGCCATGGTCGGCCACTCGGGCCAACGCGTCGGTGAAGCGCACCGACATGGGGCGCTCCTCCTCCTCGTCCTCGTCCGCCATGGTGGCGGCGGCGGCAGCAGCGCGTGCTTCGGCTCCCATCTGCGACAGGATGCGGAAGATGGCATCGCTAGGCGTGTTGCGCTCGCGGCGCCGCTGCTGCTGCGCATCCGTGTCCAGCAGCGAAGACTTGGCCGCATCCAGCAGACGCAGCGCCTCGTCCACATCCGCGTCGGTGACAATATCACGCAGACAGATGCGAGCGTGAGCCTGCGCCAGACGCGTAATGGCCAGCAGCGTACGCGGACTGGCCCAGGTAACGCTGCCCGTCGCAGGCGCGCCAGCATTGCTGTTGGTGGGTGCGCGCCGCTCTTGCTCGTCCTGCTGGCGAATCTGCACATACGCGCCCACCAGGTACTCGCCCACAGGCCGCGGCACTACCGGGCGATGATGGCGTGCGCGTGCAATGTATTGCCTACATGGCAAAGATACGCCGTGTAAGTGTGCGCCATGCTAGGTATCCAGGCGTGCTCGCCTTTTGCTGCCTGTCGCACCCGCTGTCCTTACCGAATCATCTCTGGCTCCAGCACGTCAAAGTCAAAGTCGGGGTGCCGACCGTGCATGTGCACATAGGCAACGTGCTCGGCCAGACGGGCATCGTCGTCGCGCGTCGGCCGGTCCAGCATCAAAAACAGAATGTCGAAACGAGAGAGCAGGGCCGCCGGCAGGTTGATGTTTTCGGATGGCGAGCGGCGCAAATTGTAGCGGCCAAATGCCGGATTGGCGGCGGCCAGGATAGACGTGCGTGCGTTCAGCGTCGTGGTGATGCCAGCCTTGCTGATGGACACCGTCTGCTGCTCCATCACCTCGTGGATAGCCGTGCGATCCGCATCGTCCATCTTGTCAAACTCATCGATGCAGCAGATGCCATTATCGGCAAGCACCAGTGCACCACCCTCTGCGCAAGGATGGTCGCGTAGCAGAAGAAGCGCAATGGTAGCAGTCGGCATTAGCGATGCGACAAGCTATGGTGGCCCGACAATAGCGCAGCATGCCTCGCCAGCACCTACCCAGGACCATTTCGTCGGTGACCGGATCACGCATCACTGCCGCCGTCAGACCGACGCCTGAACTACCACGGCCTGTGGTGTAGACGCCACGTGGTGCCACCTTGCTAATGTACTTTAGCATCTGACTCTTGGCCACACCAGGGTCGCCCATCAGGCAGACGTTGATGTCGCCGCGAATGCGCATGCCGTCCTGCACTTGCTTGGTAACGCCAGAGATCAGCTGCAGTAGCAGCGCTTTTTTCACGTCTTCATGGCCGTAGATCTCCGGCGCAATGCTCTTGGCCAGCTTGGTGTAGGCATCCGGATCGGCGGCCAGCTCATCAATGCGCCGCTGTACGGCCGGAGTGGCTTGCATCTGCGTGTACTGCTTCTTCATCTGGTGCACATGGTGCGCCTCCAAGTACGTGTCGGCGATGAGACCGGCCCGCATGCCGCGGAATCCGGTATAGGGCGTAGGCAGAAAGATGCCCGCCACGTCCACCACATCGCCAGGGCTGCAGCTGCGCACCAGCGACTCGTACAGATGCACCGTCATGGTACGCGGAATGTGGCCCACCGGCACTTGGTCCGTCTATCCGACACGGCAGTAACCCATACGGAGAGAATATACAACATGACAAGGGTCAGCGGAGACAAGCGCAGCATCGCCACCCCACATGACTGTACTTGCCAGCTCCTGCAGCTTGACCTCCTGGAAACGCAAAAACTTGCTAGCGCGCGTCTGCATGTGCAGCTGGCCACGCGCCCGGTTGGTCTTGCACTGCTCCGACGGACACTCGGACAGCGGCGTAAACTGGCGCTGCATCACCTCCTGGAAGATCTCACAGCCGCACATGTCGCAGCTGTAGGCGTTCACCACCAGCAGCGGTTTGACAT
>KZ992755.1:0-17797 GCA_003614735.1 Thamnocephalis sphaerospora | reverse complement strand
GCCGTAGTCGACAGCGTCATCCTTGCTGTCGGTGTCCTCATCATCTTCCGTATTGAGCCAGCGAGCAGGGATGAAACGGTGCGCTTCCTTGAAGCACGCCTCGTCCAGCTGGGTGAGGATTGCCGAAGCGCCAAGGTAGTGGCCTTCAGGCACCTTGTACTTGCCGCCAGCCACCGAGACCGGGCGCATCACCTTGCGAATGACCGTAAGAATCGGCGGGCGCAGGCGCAGCGTCTCGCGCACGACAGAGTCAAGCAGCTTCATTTCGCGCAGGTGTTCAAAGGCAAGTGGAGTAGAGAGGTCGTCACCAAGGATGCGACGCTGCTCCTTCATAAGATCATCGCTGCGTGCGCGTGATGTTAGCTGCGGACAACTACATGACCTCGCGCTATAGCTGCGCGTTGTACATACACAATGGACGGGTTTGCAGCAAGGTAGAGCATGGCCCAGGTGGTCGTGGTCGAGCTGGTATGCTGGCCGGCCATCAAAAGCGCAATCATCAGATTGCCAGCCTCCTTGTCGGACATTGGACGGCCATCCTTGTAGTGCTGGTTCATGAGTACGTCCATCATATCACCGGGGGAACTGCCGGTGGCACGACGTTCATCAATGATGGATTTGAACAGAGCCGACATCTTTTCGTGCGCACGGTCACGGCGGCGGAAGGATGGGAGCGGCAGCGACGGAAAGAGAAAGTTGAGCGGGGTAAAGCCCTTGTCCATGTCCTCATACAGACCGGCGACTGTTCACAGTGTATGTTAGTCCGTGTCCTGTAGCGGTGTCTGCACCTCCTATCCCGCCACTCACCGGTTTCGTCCATCATGGAGCGGATCTCCTTGCCCATTAGGCAGTGCGTGGCCGTGTTGATGATGCAATGAGCAAGCGCGTCGTGGATATCGCCAATGCCTTCCTCCTTATCCCAGCAACTGAGCGTTGAGGTCGCCAGCACAGGGTTAGCGCACGCCCGGCTACACCTGCCTTGGTCTGCCGCCTGCTAGCTCACTTACGCAAAATAGTCCTCAACCTCCTTAATGATGATTGGCACGTAGGAGCGGAACGCGTCGGGAGTAAAGCCACCCTTGACAAAACGCTTCTGATCCATCAAAACATGGTTGGGCACGTCGTAGACAACACCTTCGCCAAACACCGGCACGGTCAGCGATGCGTACGCCTCCTCGGCGCTCACATCCGCCAGCTTTGCGTTGAAGACAGTGTTGTTGCCATCCGGACCGAGACAGTAGGTCATGCGGCGGCCAAACATCAGGAACGTAAAGTGGTCGCCGTACTTTGCGCGGTTATCTTGCAGGAACTTGATGGGATTAATGCCAAAGGTAACCATGGATCCAATAAACGGGATCCAGTAGTCGACCATCGGCGGCAGCGACGGGTCGGGCTTCCGGAGCTGAGAGGGCAACAATCGTTGTACGCGCGAATTAGTCGGCAGGCGTCGGGGCGCAATGACCGGCACAGCGGGTCTTGCTTACCGTGCGGTAGGCATAGCCACCAAGCACCCAGGCGACGAGACCGGTAAGCAAAAGCACGGGCCAGGACGTGGATGCTAAAGCAGCGGTCAGTGACAAGACGGCCGACTGGTTTTGTTCCATGGCTGCGGGTGGAAGCGAGCAGCGGCACGTTAAAAGGTCAAGTAAAATTACAGCGAAGGCGGACGTGCACAGTAGGCGGTGAGGTACGGAGCATGCGGTGGCAGAATCCGTGCGGCGGCATTTATATCATGCACACTGCGTTGCCGAGAGCTTCGCGCCCGCCCGCTCGGTGGCCTGATGTCCTGAACGCGAATATCTGCCTATCATTAACCGCATTCGTGATGTATCTCCACATCTGATTGGCTGCGGCGATGTAGTCACGCCATAGAATGATATGCGCACTGTTTGCTGCGCTTCTTGGCAGATACGTCGGCATGGAAATACGCAGGCCGGCTACAAATGGTGCGCAGGCACGGCCATCGAAAAGGCGCGTCCCGCTGGATACGCTGCTGTGCAACGACCCAAGCGATACTTGTTGCTTAGCGCGCTAGAGGGCAAGGTACAGTGCCGCGGCGTCTCGCCAATTGGATACTTGATCCGCTTAACCAGCACAGCTTCGTGATAGCAAGCGCCGTATTTTGCATGTAGCACGGCAATACATGCGATGGTGGCGATACTTGTGGGCATGCAGATGTGGCTTTGATCGTCTTTTGTTGACAATGGTCTGGTGGCTGTTGTGATTCGTCTTGTCGCTTTCACACACACATACCATCACTTGATCTACGCGATGAGCCAGCCACCCAACACGCCGCGACAGAATCTGCCAGGTGGCCAGCAGCAGGGCACACCGATGGCAGGTGCCTTTCGGCCGGGCATGCCCACGGCTGCTCAGCTGCAGCAATTTGCAGCGCTACGCAACATGCAGGCGCAGCAGCTGGCTGGTGTGCAGGTAGGCGAGCGTGAGCACGCGGATCTACGCTGACACCGGCAGCTTACGCGTGGTTATCTGTTGTCCTGTAGCAAAACAGCTTTGCGCCACCCTTGACGCCGGCGCAGCTAGCGGCGATGGGGGGACGCGCAGCGCCTGGCCAGCTGAGCGCTGCGGCTGCTGCGTTTGTTGCACAACAACAAGCTCAGAGACAAGCGCAGTTTCAACAGCAGCAGGTGCAGCAGCAGCAGGTACAGCAGCAGCAAATGCAGGCGACGGCGCTAGCGCTGGCTCAACAGCAGGCGCAGCGGCAACAGGCGCAACAACAGGCGCAGCAGCAGGCGCAACAGCAGGCGCAGCAACAACAGCAACAACAACAACAACAGCAGCAGCAGCAGCAGCAGCAGTATTTGGCTCCGGGTGGCACGCCGGCGCGGAAGCGTGTGCCAGAGCCGCCATCTAACCGTCATTCCAAGTATGGTCTGATAGTGCAATGGGTCTGACGGTAGACAGTTGCTGACACGGTATAACATGACGCAGGAAGCGCAAGCCGATCGAGCGCCAGTTGCCGGCTCACGTAAGCTCAAGAGACGTGAACGGCTTCGCGATGATCTAGTGGGAGCGACTAACGATGGTGGTGTTTGACAGCTGGAGCAGATCGTGCCGGAATCCCAGATGTACACACAGCTGCAATCCGCAGAGCGGCGTCTGGATGCGCTGATTATGCGCAAGCGGCTGGATATTCAGGATGCCGCAAACAAGCCAGTGACAGTATGTGCTGTAGATTGGCGAGTCAGCGCTTGCCTGATCGCTGACGCGTGCGACTGCCATCAAGGTCAAGCGCACATTGCGTATTTTCGTTTCCAATCTTGCATCGGATCAGCCGGCTCAGTTAGGCGACCAGGACATGCCGGATGCTGACGATAGCGCGGCCTTGGGACAGACAATCAAGGCACCGAGCTGGACACTTCGCGTCGAGGGTCGTCTTTTGGATGTAGGTTGACTGTATATTGCGGAGACATCGCGTTTATTAATCATGACCGTTTGCAAACAGGATGACCAGCCAATGGTGGGCGGCAAGCGGCCGCCGCCACGGGCGTTTTCTACGTTTGTAAAAAAGATGGTGATTGAGCTGGACCGTGACCCAGCGCTGTATCCGGACGGCAACTTTGTCGAGGTGGGTGGATGGTGCGGGAGGTGGTATATTGTTGCGCCATCTAAACAATACGGCTTGTGATCTAGTGGAATGCGCCGGTTGGTGCGAATGCACGTGAAGTGGATGGCTTTGAGGTTAAGCGCCTTGGCGATGCCGAATGCCATGCCAAGATTGCTATTCATTTGGTGCAGAGTCGAGACCGGTTCAAATTGGCCGAACCGCTTGCCGAGCTGCTGGGCGTAGATGTGGCGTCGCGAATCGAGGTGGTTGTTGCACTCTGGGAGTACATCAAGGTGCGTGACCATATTAGTCGCAGTCATCGTTTCCTTGCCGCTGACGTCTATGCTAGCTTAACAATTTGGCTGATGCCGATGAGAAGCGGCGCATTACAAACGACGACGCATTGCAGAAAGTAAGCATTGTCGAGCGTGCCGGTAATCTGCTGGCGCTCATGGGTGTTAATTTTTTTTGCAGATTTTTGGCGTGCCAGTAATGATGTTCCCGCGGATTCCGGAGCTTCTTGCACCGCTACTACTGCCGCTAGATCCAGTTGTGATTGAATATACAATCCGGTACGTCTATTTCATGCAGGTGGTGGTAATTGCTCCTCTAACGCTCGCCTGTGCATTGTTTGTCCATAGTGTGGATAAGCATTACCATCAGTCGCCGTTTGCCTACGATGTGGAGATTGAGGTGCCCGACGAGGCCGGCCGCCAGAGGCTGCGGACATTGCTGGTTAATACCGCGGCGCAGAAAGATATCGCTGCATTGGACGAGCAGGTGAGCGGTAACACTCGTCAGAGTGTACAGCATGTTGCTTACGTATTCTCGTGGCACTCAGATCACGCAGCATATCCAGGCGATCAACAACGCCAAAGTCAAGCGCGACTTTTTGCGCGAGTTCTCTACGTCTCCGAGCGAGTTTGTCCATCGCTGGATTGCATCGCAGAATCGCGATTTGGAGGTAAGTGTGATGCTTGTCGAATACGAAACTATGGCTGCTGACGAGTTGGCTTTGGCGTTAGGTTGTTCTCGGCGAGAGTCACGTCAACCTTGAAGAGCGACGACGTGCCGACTTTTTCAAGAAGCCATGGGTGCAGGAGGCGATCACACACTACTTGGGCGCGCGTCTTTCTACGCCTGGCCCACAGCACGGATAGTCATGGCGCCGGATGGTTTACGCGTCGTTGTCATCTGCGCGGTGTCTGTGATTTAGCGCATACCAATGTAGTTTCACAAAATTATCTGCTGCGTATGGTTCAGCTACCGACGGATGCTGATTATGCTGGCATTATTGTGCTGTACTATACTGTGCTGTGCTGTGCTGTTGCTTGCATGCTGCTGTGGCTCTGGTTTTAGTCTGTTGCACAGTGCAGGCGGTGCTTTGGTAAATAATAGTATCCGACACACAAAAAGACAGCCAAAGGATCGTGCAGTGTCGGCGACTGACCCAACCCTTCTGCCCCGTTTCCTTCGGCCGGGTGGACGCAATCGGCTCATCGTACGGGTTTACCTGCCGCGCTGAATTAAACGTCGTGGGTGCCAGGAGTCTATACAGACCTGCGCACATCTGCAGCAGGCCGCGTTCTTGCTTCATCTGTGTACGCTAGCACCAGTGGCGTCCTCTGCGGCCATCGCACGCTGCCCGCTGCGTCTACAGTCTATTCAGCGCTGAATCCACGCATCATGAGCGCTCCGCTTCCGCAGTCGGGGCGACTGTCGCTGAATCCGCAGCAGGTGGCGGCGATCGCTGCGAATGCCGCGGCAACAGTGCAGAAGCAGCAGCAGCAGCAACGGCAGCAGCAGCAGCAGGCAGCGGCGATACCACAGTTTAGCGACTACCGCTTAAAGAGTGGCGGTACGTCTGCCACGCATCAGCATGTGATGCGCATCATGTCGCGTACACCCGTAGAAGTGCGCGACCTGGTGCCGCCCGTGCGCATGTATCGGCGCGATCCGCGCTCGGCCACCTGGGAGGCCATCCGGCAAAAAACCGAGCGAGAAGCGGCAGCCGCAGCCGCCGCAGCCGCAGCTGCTGAGGCGGAGAATCCTGGAGAGGCATCAAGCCAAGTGTCGGTTGGAGCGGATGCAGCCTTGGACGCCAAAGGAGCTCGGCAGCGCAAGAAGAAGATGCGTCCTGGCGATTCGATTGACACATCGGTCATTGCGCCGTTTGGTGGCGCCGCTCTGAATCGACGTAATCTGTTCAAGAAGCGTACGCGCCAGGTGTTTCTCAGCAAAGACTCTGCAGAAGTGCGCGAAGAGCGGCGACGAGATAATTACCCGTGGATACTGGAGGACTTTGATGCTTCGCACTCGTTTACCGGCAATCTGTCCGGAGGCCAGGGACACACAGCAAAGTACGCACTGTTCTTTTTCTCGGTAAGCGAGTATTGCCGATTGGCTGGTGTGCAGCTAGTGGCTGATTGTCCTGCATGCAGGATGATGGTTTTCGCGTCGTGATGGCAGACAAGTGGTACAAATTTCAGCCCAAGCCAAAGTATCGTACGCTGACTGCCGAGGAGGCGGAAGAGCAGATGCAGCTGATGAAGAAGAAGGAAAGCGATCGCTGGATCATGCACCGTTTCGGACGCAAGGAAGAGGACGGTGAAGATGGAGAGAGCGAGGCCAAGCCGGCAGCAGGCGCACTGGGAGTTCGTAGTCGCCGTGACGCGGGTCCCCGAAAGCGGGGCATGCGTACGGTCGATCGTGGCGAAAGGTAGCCCGATGCAATTGAGGGGGTGTTGCGGTCGGCACTCTCTTACAAGCGTATCGGCTGCTGCTTTGCTCGATGCGTTCTAGCTCGCTATTTACCGACGACGAAGACGATGGAAACAGCTCCAGAAAGCGCAAGAGCGCTGCGGTGTGTATGGCTAACGTGCGCGGAGTCTGCCTAATTTTCTGACTCTTGCTTGCAGCGCGGTGACGTGGACGAGCTGGACTTTGATATTGATCAGGATTTCCAGGATGACGAAGAGGGAATGCAGGATCCCGAGCAGCAGGACGAGGAGACCAAAGAGTCCACGGTGCGCCATCGAAAGCCAATACATTGCAGTGTATTTGGCGTGCTAATGTGTCTTTGATGGGCGGATATGCAGCGGCGACAAAAGAGCAACTATCGCATGGCAGACCAAAGCGATATCGAGGAAGTCGATGATATGGAAGATTCGGATAAGGAGGCAGGCAAGGAGAAGCTCTCTTCGGCGGGCAAGGAGATGCGCAAGATTGTGCGTGGTATTGAGCACGATGCCGTGTACGAATCCGATAACGAAAAGGATCCGTATGCTGAAAGCGTACGTCTACATGATAGTTTTTGTACGCAGGATGCTGTCTAATTGTGGCAGATGCGGGAATGTAGGGTGAAGAAGACGTGTCCGCGTCGGAGACGGATGCCGAAAAGGCCAAGGACGGCGCAGGCACAGATACGGGCTCGCAAGCTGGCAAGCGAAAGAACGTCAGCTCGCCAGGAAACGCTGCCGCTCGACGAGCCAAGAGTGCTGCTGGTGCAAACAAGACCATGAAGCGCCGGGCAGATGTGAGTGGGACATGCTTGGATGGCGACTGTGGTAACATATACTTACCGAATGTCTGCGCAGAGTTTGGACGATTCTGCATCAGAGTCTGACAGCGGCCGTCCGATATCGCCGAGCTCGCCTACCAAGCGAATGCGCATGCAGTCGGCGCCGCACTCTGCAGCGGCATCTGGTAATGCGGCCAAGGCGCTTCTTACACGACATAAGCCGAACGCTACGAGTGCGCCAGCCGGACCATCGTCGTCGCCATCGCTGTCGCGGCCAGCTGCGACCACTATTACTGCCCACACGCCGGCAACACCCAACGGCGAAATCACGGAGCAGGAGGTAGTCGCTCTCATCGGTCAGGGCGGCTACGACATCAAGCGTTTGGTTGCCGCATTCCGTTCTCGCATTCAGGGCCGTTCGGCGCGAGCTAATCGTCTAAAGTCCATCATTCTTGCCGTGGCCCAGACCAAGGATGGCAAGCTGGTGCTTAGAAGGAGATGAAGCCGCGCTTGGTCCACGGCGCCTATGCTCCATGGATTTCTCCAAATAAACGTGTCCATGGTGTTGCCTTTACCGCCGGTTGCTTGTCTGGTGGATGCAATGCTAGATGAAAAGGATTCGTCATTGCCAACCGGCTGGCGCAAGCTGCAGTGCATGATTACCGCTTGTTTCGTTGGGTGTCTGGCGTGTAACTGTGACGTCGATATCCAGTAGAAGCAAGCGAGTTCCTAATGCAGCCGCTTGGCGTGTCTGCCTGTCCACGGAGTGCTCGGCGGAATTGCATCTCTGCTCTACCTGCTTCTCACACACGCTCGTTGCGCACGCACATGTGCTTGCCGCGTCGCTGTCGCCAGAGTGAGTGTGGCCTGTGAAGCCAAGCGGACTCGCAAGCTGGCATGCCTTCATCTTATCGACTGTCCACCGTCATGTGGCTCGGGGAGGCACCCCCAAAGAAGAAAGCACGAATAAGCATGCTGGCATCCACGCGTGGTCGGATACGTGTGCGGATAAAGCAGCGGCTGCAGCTGAATGCATGCGGCGGCGTACATAAATGCCGACATTAGCATGCGTACCGTCTTCTTGCACGTCGCTTCAAACCGCCCTTATCCTCACTGTCATTTAGCTTTTATTCCCTCTCACGCCATCCTAGTCACGGCACACGCAGCTAAACGATGACCAGCGAAGTTGCCGAAACACCAGCGGCTCAGCCGGACCTTGCGACTGCCAACACCAACGCCACGTCGTCGGACGAAGAAGATGCGGGCGTCGCAGCCTTCACACCCACCGATGCTTCTGATCCGATTCAGTTGTACACGGAACGGTTGCGCAGCTGGAAGGCGCTAGCCAAGCTGCTTATCGCCTACTTTGAAGAAGTTCGCCAGCAGGAGGCTCAGTCGGCCAAGGGGTACGCACGCGCAGCGGCAGTGGTGCGTCCGCCATGGCGGCACTCCAATGCCTTTCGACCGCCCGTCACCGCAGAGGCAGCTGCCACCGTGAATAGGGCAACGGCCAATGGCGGCGCTGCACCGGCTCCAGTCGCCGCGGAACCGGCGGCAGAAGACGGAGATGCAGTCGATACCGTGCCAACAGCAATCTCCGACCTCATTCACGCCCTTCACACGTCGGCCAAGGAAATGAGCGAGCAGCAGGAACGCTCTGCACGCGCCATCCACGATCAAACCATTCGCGAACTGACGCGTCTACGCCTCGAGTGCAAGCGCCGAAGCCGCGAGGTGAACAAGGAGCTGCTAGGCGTTAAGCAGAAGGCGACCAAGGCAAACGACAAGGCCAAGACGCGTCTGGTGCAGCTTGAGCGCGCATGCGACGATCTTCAGACGTCGCTAGCGTCACGCCGTCTGAATCAGGAGGAGAAGACACTTCCGACCGATCCGTGGCTCACCAAACTCGGTAAGTACCGCTGTCGACGAGTAAACGGCCGCGTCGTTTGCCAACCATCCTAATGCGCTTTGTGCTGCGCAGAGGTTCAGTACTGTTTGAGCAAGCAGTTTGCCAAGGAAAATCGGTACCAGCAGGCGCTCGTCAGCTTCCAGCAGTCGCTGGCTGCCTTTGAAACCTCTGCCGTCCAAACCATCACGGCCGCCGTCAACACCTACAACGATTGGCGGCTAAAGGATCTGCACGCGCAGATTACTCGTCTGAAGCAGGTACACAGTGTCACTGAGCGTCAGGATCGGGACAAAGAGCATAGCCATTTCATTGAGCGACATGCGGGCCATCTGCCTACGGCCAACACGCCTCTCCGCAGCCTTGCCACCGCGACGTTCCCGCGCATGGATGACCCAGGCGCCATCGCAGCGCGCATCGGTCGGATTGAGAAGAAGGGTGGCTTGCTGAACCAGTGGCGTGAGTACCGGGCTGTCCTGTCGGCTGCCGGCTACGTGCACATCTTTCCTGTTAGCTCGGGCCTGGGCGCCGATGCACAGACCGATTTCACGCAGCAGCCCACGCCGGAGCTCAGCATCTACCTACCGCACTGCACGATCGGCGCGCACTCGCTCGAGGGTGCTGCGGAAAATTCGTTCGAGCTGACCGAGCGTGTCGTGGACGGTGGCGGTCTGTTCCGCAAGTCACAGCATCGCTACCAAATCCGCGTTGCCACACGCGACGACATGCTCGCCTGGTGGGAAGCCATGGGCCAGCACGCGCGTGCCACGCTGACACAATCGGTAGCAGCTGCACCGGAGCCGGTCGGCGTCGCAAGCACGTCGGGAACCGAGCGGCAGACCGTCACTAGCACCGGTAGCACTAGCAAGCGCTCCAGCATGTTTTCTCGCTTCAGCGGCTCCTTCAGTCGCACCAAGGGTGCCTCTGCAGCCGCGGCCGTTGCCGAGACCTCCGTCGCCGTGACAGCTGAAGAAGCCAGCAAGCCGTCGTCGATCGCAGCCGAGACCCCCGCTGAGCCGGCGGTAGAGACCAAGACGGCAACAGCTGGCGAGGAGTCGCCGTCACCAGCTGCCGAGTAAGCAAATAACTTGGCGTTTAGTGGTTTTGAAGGCGAGCACAAACTGCATAGTTTTAGCAATAATAGTGCCATGCATGTTCATCACAACAAGCGTCTGCAACGGCGACACGTCCACGGCGAATCCGCCGGCCCTTCCCGCACTCCTGATTGCCATCTGTCCACGCTCTCGTCCATTGGTCGATCGCACGCGCTTGACCTTTTCTGCCGTCTTTTGTCTGCCGCGCCAGCTGTCGCTTTATCCATGTCCGATTCCACCACTGTTCGCTATGTCGCCGGCTATGGCGCCTTTGGCGTTGCTGTTCGCGCGCTGCAGCTTGGCCTTCAGAAGCGCCCGCTGCTGACTTCCAGTATGTATCGGGCGGAGGCCATGGGTTACCTTGTTGGGGATACCATGCACCAGCAGACAAGCGCTATGCGGAGCCTGTCCTATCGCTGACCATCTGTTTTCGACGACGAATCCCGCCGCATAGACCCGCTGGTGTATGCCGCTAACGCAGCTATCTTTGGCGGCATCGGTTTCTGGCTATCTGGTGTCGACGCACGTCACCGGGCGCTGATCGAGGAAAAGAAGCGCATTCTTCTGGAGAACCGTGCTCGTGCCGACGCAATTCGCGCGCGCCGTCAGGCTGAACTGCAGTAATATACCCGCGATGTCTACGGTAGCCGCCGTTGTGTCGTCTGCCGCACAGTATTGCAGGCGTGTCTGCAAACAAACAACAGTTGATTTTTGGCTGCACCACACAAGTCGCGTGGGCTGTGATGAGAAATACGCTGGCGAGCGGAAGGAGGGTACCGATCAAAGTACATCGTATTGGCAGCGACGTTACTACCGGATATCAAACATGGCAGGCGCAGGCATGATGCGCGCACGGGAGAAGCATTCTGGAAAGGGCGGCGTTGGCGCTGAGCAGGCGTTGCTAGGCGTCTCGGTCAATGTGTGCCATGGCTGCTACACGACCGTTGACGCACGGTTGGGCGTTTGGAGGTTGCAGCAAATGGCATATCGTCTGCGGCACCTCTAGTCCAAGCTGCTGTGCACGTTGTAGGCGTTCCAGTCGGCTGATGCCAATGCACGGGCCATACTTGAGATTCATATCAAAGGCACGCATCAGACGCTCTGCAGCTGAAATGTCACTGTCAGCGTGGACTGTATACATCAGTTAGCACGCATCATGGGGGAGGATACACGCTGATCCGCAGACTTGCCGTCCGTACTGCTCAGCTTCTTTGCTGCAGCTCTCACTTTGTTACAAATGTCGGTGGAAGCGTGCACGTCATCGGCCACGGCATGAACGCTGGTTTCGATTGTATGCGCCAATGTTGAGACTGGAGAGTCGTCCAAGCGAGTCCCCTTCCCGTCCTTTTTGCGTTCTCCATCTGCTCTGTGCACGCCCGCATCTTTGCGTACTGGAAGTCGAAAGCGCAGGTCGGTCAGTCGTGTCTGCTCCATGTCTTGCGTAGAAGTGGTGGTCGCTACCGACGGCCGCTGCTTGGCCGACTGCGTACGTGAGCGGGTTTGCCGACCCGCTCGTTGCGCTGAGGTCTGTTTCTGCATGGCAGTAGCAGCTTGCACGAGGCTGTCTGCCGTTACGCGATGATGACTAATGTGCGGACTGTAAGGTGACCGCACGGAAGAGAAAGAGCCGTGACAGACGAATGACGCAAAGCGAAGCGAGGCAGATATTTAAACTAGCTTGTGCACCCACCTCGGCAACGGCCCGCCATCACACTTTCTTTCACTAGTCTGCCCTACTGATTGGAATTCTCCATGAGCTACATTCTAAACGCTGTTGGATCCATTCTGAGCTCTCTCTTTGGCGGAAACAACAATATTGACTGGGAATCTGAAGAGATGGCGACCATTGTAAAGCTTGTGCAGCAGCTCATTCGTGAAAACAAAATCATAGTACGTCTCCTAGTCGCTCAGGTGCGCTTTTATGTAATACTGATCATCGCCA
The DNA here is from genome assembly GCA_003614735.1 of Thamnocephalis sphaerospora. Lineage (NCBI taxonomy): Eukaryota > Fungi > Zoopagomycota > Zoopagomycetes > Zoopagales > Sigmoideomycetaceae > Thamnocephalis > Thamnocephalis sphaerospora. The sequence goes on along the minus strand of KZ992755.1, from coordinate 5,767 downwards.
ACCCATGCTATACATCAGATATTCAGCAAGTCGTACTGCCCGTAGGTTGAGAGTCAGTTGCGGTGACGGGTGAAGGTATGTTGACAGCGACGCGCACCATTGTAGGTACTGCACAAGGGCAAAGAGCTATTTCAATGCTCGCAACCAGGCGTTCTTTGCTCTAGAGCTTGACCAAGAGGGTGGGTAGTGAGCGCAGCCGTACGGGTATCGATGTGCGGGCTAAGCGTACGCTATTCTGGTAGGCAATGGAGGCGAAATCCAAGCGGCACTGGAAAAGATGACCGGGCAGCGGACGGTGCCCAACATCTTCATTCGCGGCAACCATGTTGGCGGCTACAGCGATCTATCAAGGCTGCGTGCCGATGAGGTTGACGCGCTACTTTCTGGCCCCAACCTCTGATCTCACGCTGGACGGCCTACCTCTCGCTCGTGTAGTTGCTTCATCAGTGAGGACTGTTAGTATAAAAATGCGCTTAAACACACACACACACACACACACACGCACACGCACATATGACATGATGATGGGTCTGGACAGTTTATCTAGCATGCATCCTACAGATCGCGCGTGCTTTTCTCTTCTTCGACGATCGCAGCGCCGCTTGATCGACCATTCTGAAGCTCTGTCTCTACTGCAGCCAAAACACCATCGCTACATGGCTGTTGTGGCAGATCGACAGGCTCTATTTGTGCACGAGCAATACTATCCTGTTCAAGTGCCTTCAGGGTCGCGATAGTGGCCTGCATTTCCTGCATCTCTCGTTCATAGCGCGCGTGTGCATAAGCAGCGCGTGTCCACACCGACTTTTGTGCGATCGACATGGCATGTACGTAGCATGCTAATGCCGTCTCGCACTGCCTTGTCGTCGCTGCAGCTGGTTGCGTCGCAGCACTCCTCTCGGCTAGTTTAGCCAGGCAGGCGCCAATGCATTTCCAGGCCGAGTAGTCCTGTGGCCGCATGCGTAGGTAGCGCAGGTATGCATTGATGGCATCTGCGCGTGCGATACTGACGTTAACGCCAGATCCGTTGTACACTGATGGACAGCACCTACCATCATATCGTTCTACATAAAAGTTGGCTTTGCCAATCGTCAGCTGGATGCCAGGCTCGCTGCACTCTTGCATGGTCTAGGAGGGAGGCAGCCACCGACGATCAGCGTTGGACAGTGCAATAAAATTGCCACATGCTTTGCAAAGCACGCACCAGACTATCGGCGCATTTCCGGACCAGATCTGTGTTTTTGGTGCGCATGGCAGCGCGGCATACAATCTCCAACATCTCACGCGTGTTGGTCATTTTGGATTCACCTGTGCCGCGGTGTGCATCGATGTACGCTATGTAGGCGCAGCCTCTTTCAATGACACGCGTAAAGCGGCCGCAGTAATAGTCGTGCTCAACAGCGCTCTTTAGGTGGTTGGGGCCATGTCGTTCGCGCATCACGTCGTCTACGGCTGCATGGTTGCCCACATACGCATGGAACCACTGAGGGGTTTGGCGAATTAGCGTTTTTTGGTTGTCCTGCCTCTAGTGGCACGCCTACTCACTCCAACTGTGTCTTGCTTGGGCGTATAGTCGGGCAGCTCGCCAAACGCATGGCGATCGCGACCGGCCGACTCACCGACGAATTCGTCCACGTCCAGACTGCCGAATGCCAGCTCCATGTGGAATAGAGTGGCTGCGAGGGAAAAAAGAAAACACGGTCCTTTCAGCGTTTGCCCGCGTAGCCTTTTCTGCCACCGTCATAAGCATGCCGCGTTATTTGATTCAGTTTGCCCAGTCGCACGACCAGTTTCGGCTTCCAGAGCTTTTGTCGCTCGCAAAGCTGGAGGGCGTGAACATTGCGTTTAACGAGGCCGACTATGCTGCAGACGTAAGGGATATGGTGTAGTTGTTTCTTTCACGCACTGCTGAACCTGCATCTGTAAATGCCGCGACAGAATCCCTTTCTAGTGGTCGAGCTGGCCTCGGACGAGGAGGCGCGTCGGCTGGCGCGACGTGCTATTCTACTCAAGTATGACCAGCAGTAGGAATAGAGATGCAGCAGTGGCAAGCGTGCTTACACAAAGTGGACGTGTTGCTCTCTCCAGGTCCATCTACGAACTGTGGGCTAGCCAGGAAACCTACGATAGTCTGCATCGCGAAGTGAAGGAGCATCCGGAGCGCTGGGTAGGTGGCACTGGTGAGCGCAAAAGAGCGGCCGCCCAGTCCTGCTGACTCTGTCGTGTAGCCAGAGTACAAGCACCAATCGTTCAAGTTCAACGTAGTGGTATTTGGCGGCACGCAGCCGTGGGCACGCCAGCTGGAAATTATCAACAGCTTTTCGTATCTGGCGTTTGAGGGCAAGATTGACATGAAAAACGCAAGTATTTGTGTATGTGCATCTGGCAACGATCACGCTGACCCACTGTGGGCTGTTGCACTTACAGCCTGAGGTCGAGTTTGTCGTTGTCGAGGACTATGAGCTGGACTTTACGCGCGAGGAACTGCCGGAGCACCCGAGCCGCCTGTTCTTTGGTCGCCTGGTATGTTGGCTGTCTCATGAGAGGCATTGCAGACATCATCATTTCTCAAACTACCGTCTTAGGTTGCCAATGGTAATCGCGATGCTGTCAAGACGTTTGATCTGAAGAAGCGAAAGTATTTGAGCAATACGAGTATGGATGCGGAGCTTTCGCTGGTGATGGCCAACCAAGCAATGGTTAGCACACAACGATACTGGTATGGAGGTCTGGAGATTAACATTACTGCTACGCCATATCCTAGGTGGCACCGGGAAAGATTGCGTATGATCCCTTTGTTGGCTCTGGTATGTGCCACTATGGCTGCGCTATACTTGATACACAGACTGACGAGCTCGTCTGTAGGCAGCTTCCTGTTTACATGCTCTTATTTCGGCGCATATACACTCGGTTCTGACATTGATGGACGGCAGATTCGTGGACGTGGTGGGTGATTGAGAGGCAGTTTGACCAGCGACTGGTATCGCTATGACATGGCTAACGATCGGGGAGACAGATGGTCGTGGTGTGCACACCAATGTGGAGCAGTATGCGCTGCATGGCCGTGTGCTGGACACGATGGTGTTTGATGTAAAGAACCATCCGTGGCGATCGTGCCAGATCTTTGATGCTATTGTTACCGGTAAGCGATTGTGCGATGGCAGCAGAGCGTTTATGCATAGCAGTGTCTAATCTATCGTGTACCGATGCGTCCATTGACTTGGCAGATCGTAAGCAACGCGGGGTGTAGCAGTGTAGAGTGTTGTGACTCAGATCCGTGTTAATACGCTTGCATGGATAGCTCCGTATGGTGTGCGTGCAGGTGCCAAACAGCTTGGCCGCAAGGAAGGCAAGGAAAAGCCGGTGCGCTATGTAGATGGAGAACCGGCGCACCTGCGCGAGGACTATTACCCGCCGACGCGTCCGTACGAGATGGCCGATGTGGTGGAGGATTTGCATGCGTTTGCTGCGCAGCATCTCGTGCTGGGCGGTCGACTGGTGTACTGGCTGCCTACGATTGTCGACGAGTACGTAACGATCGAGCGGTAGACGTGTAGCTTAGCCGTCAGTAACATTGACTTTGCGTAGGTACGAGGCCAAGGATATTCCAGAGCATCCGTGTCTCCGGCTGGTTGCCAACAGCGAGCAGGCATTTGGCGTCTGGAGCCGGCGCTTGATCACGCTGGAGAAGGTGCGCGAGCTGGAGTCGGAAACGCCAGCGCCTCCGGAAAGCAGGGCGCACACGCCAGCGCACGCCAAGTTCCGCACACGTTACTTTCAGCCCAACAGCATGCCGTGAGCACGCAGAAGCGAGGGTCTCAACGCCGGCCTAGCTGTTTGTGTTTGCTCTCATTTCTAGAACTTTCGAGTGGCTACTGCGCGCGATATGATGAAAAACGGCCAAGCTGTCCACACTCGCTCGTGCGCATGCTCATTCACATATTCTGCAACAACATTCTTTTCCACCAAGCCTTCCTTGTAAATTCGACTGCTTTGCTGCATTTCCAGCATGTTTGGCTGTCTAGCGGCTGGTCGTTTGGTGTGTTTTGCTGAATGGCGCCATTTGCTGCGCCACTTGACGCTGACCAGACGCTCTTTAGGTACAAACTGCTCCCGAGCAGGTTGACGTTGGCAAGTTTGCCTTTGAGTTGGCGGACGCTGGACGCGTCAATCACCTGGTCGTATTCATGACAGGCGCGCAGCCGTTCGACGAAGGCTACGGTGCCTCGGTGTTTCTGCACTGGCCGGGCGCAGACTGGCAGATACTCGGCATGTATGTTTGTAGGTTGAGCGAGGCGTTGTTTGGCGCACTTGCACTGACGGTGTTATACCATGCGGCTGCTCACAGGCTTTGCAACGACAAGCCCAGCGCCATCTTTCGCCTGCGCGATATCACCGGCATAGTGCGGCCATCTGCTGCGTCGGATCCGGCCGTCACAGCCGTGATTGGACTGTCGATTGAGCCGCTGGAGCTGATCCAGCAGCAGCTAGCGAACGCACATCCTCCCACATTGCCGCAGCCCTCGCAGATGGCGGTCGGTGGATTCTCGGGCGCGCTGGTGCCTGCTAGTACTGGTGCAGCGGGTGCTGCTGGAGGCTCGACACTTCCACTGGACCGTGTGGCAGCCATTGGTCGCCGACTGCTCAACTACATGCACAGCTACGTAACATCGTACGCAAAGCCGCTTCCAAACAATGTTCCGGGTGTGGTAGCCATGCCAACGGGTGCTGCTGGCGAGACTGATCTGTACATGCATGTCAAGGTGTTTGACGACTGGTGGCGGTCAGCAGAACGCAGGCTACGCACCGACCCGGGCTTTTTGACGCGAGAAGAGTAGCAATGGCGCTTTAAAAGTTGTCCAAACATGCTGCGTAAAATGACGATACACTTTAAATGAAAACGTTGCAAGGGAGCGCCGGTAACAGTGCAAGCGACGATAATAACGGAATAGGGGTAACACGATTGCCTGGAAGAAACATAAAAACGGACAAAGATGAGTAAACACATGCGCGCGCACGGTCGTAGCCAGTTCTACCGTGGCAGTTAGACCGCACCGTATAACAGGCGGCAAGCGTGCGCGTAACGTGCCGACCACAGTGGCTAGTCACAGCAGAGACTAAGGGCGGACGTGGCAGTGGCGGTGGCGCATGCGCATGGGTGCAATTAGCGCGTGCGCACATGTGCGACAAAGTTGCAGTAGGCTGCAGCAGGTGAAGGCAGCAGCCGTGACATTCAAGAGATGGCGGCAACGGCAACGGCAGCTCATTTTTTCATAAATGTCTTGTTCAGCAGGCTGAGCAGCCGAGCAACGTTCAGCTGCACGTATTCAAGATCCAGCAGCTGCACGTTATCCTGCTGCTTCTCAAGCAGATCGTCCAGCTTCAGGTCCATCTCCAGAATGGCCTTCTCGCGTCCCTTGTAGTGCAGCGAAATGACAAAGGTACCGGGCGAGGGCGAGGCAATGTTGAAGAAGATGTTGCCGCGCCGGTTCTCGGGCACGTTGCTTTCCACGATGACACCATCCTTTTCCAGCTGCTGGTGCGAGAATTTGACCGGCCCCGTCACCTTGTTGGGCTTGCTCTTCTTAATGTCTAGGCCGCTTGACTGTAGACGCACGTTCTGCAAATATGCTTTGTACGAGTCGAGCTGCGAGCGCAGGTAGTTGTTGTGGTCACAGATGGTCTTGTAGACGCTTTCCAGCGATGTGATCTCGCGCGACACTTTATCGCGGAGGTTACCCAAATGCACCAGCTCCTGCTTCACCTC
>KZ992754.1:0-17827 GCA_003614735.1 Thamnocephalis sphaerospora | reverse complement strand
AGCATTCCAAGCCGATCGTATACTGCCGTGGTGTGGAATCATGACATACCAGAGCGGCAATCCAGCCAGCATAAGCACGGCGCCAAGAAGCGACGATAAATAGTACGGAATATTGCTGCTCAGCTGCTCAGTCGGAGGCACAAACGGAAAGATGGCGACGAAAACAGACACCAGCACAAAGAACACAGCCAGTGGCCACCACACGCGCACCGGGCGTTCCTTGTCCGGTTCTGTGCGCCTGAGCCAGAGCAGACCGAGAACTGCAACGCCGTAGGCAATCGCCTGCGGATAGCCGACCATGTCGATGAGAAAGTCAAAGGCTTCGCCAGGCGGTGGTGCCAGCATCATGATGATGATGGCGCACCAGTTGAAGATGAGCGCGTTCACCGGTGTGCCAAAGCGTGAAAGTCGACCAAACACATGCGATGCTGGAAAGTAGCCTTCGCGAGCAGCGACAAAGATGACACGACTGACGGCAAAGGTCATGGCCGAGACGGCGCCGAATGCGCTGAGCGAAATAAAGGTTGGCAACACCACACGACCAAAGTGAAGTCCAAAAACGATGTTGACAAAGCTGCCGGCGAGAATTTCACGGCCAGCAAATGCAGTGGCAGCCGGCACTACGGTAAAGTACGCGGCGTTGGCCAGAATGTACAGCACCGTAACGATCGACACACCGCTGAGCGTGGCAATGGGTAGGTTGCGCTTGGGATTGCGAAGTTCACCGAGTGAAAAGTTGAGATTGTTCCAGCCGCCATATGCCCAGTACAGTTTGAACAGCACGATCGAGTAGGTGCTCACATCGCCCTTGGTTCCCTCGAACGGGTGATCCCAGTTGGTGGTCTTTTCAACATGCGGCGTACCGCCGGCCATCACGACGACACCGGTGATGGCAATGATGAACAGCACAATCACCTTGATGCTGGTAAGCGTGTTGTGCATACGAAGAGCCCAGTTGACGCTGAACATGTTGACGGTGGTGATGAAGGTGATGCAAAAGATACCGAATGCACGCACATACCACTCGTAGTTGTCCTTGAGCGTACCGGGTTCCAGCTCGGTCGACGGACCCACAGCTGCAAACATGGCGTATTTGCCAAACACGGTCGAATTTGCCGCACCAGAGCCGGGACGAATGCATACGATGAGAGACCAGCAGAACATGAATGAGAGCAGCGCCTTTGGCTTCTTGAAGGCATAGTCCAGGTAGGCTTGCTCGCCACCGCTTTTGGGCAGCATCGTGCCCAGTTCAATGTAGGACAGCGCGCCACAGTAGGTGATCAGACCGCCAATCACCCACATGACCATGGCCATGCCGGGAGAGCCGACCAGCTGCCAGATGGAGGCGGGCGTGGAGAAGATGCCAGAGCCGATGATTAGGCCAATGACCATGGCGGTGCCAGAGAACACACCCATGCTGGGCTCGAGCGTCTGGGGCGGCTGGCCACTGCTGCTGGCGGCCGACGAATTGTCGCTCGAGTCGGCAAGGCCGGCTTCAAGCGATTTGTGCGCTGCTTCCTTGCCTGACATGATGCAAGCTGTGCTAGTCGACTTGGATGGTAATGCGGATTTCGGACATGGGCTGCCCAGTGCAAGGTTGAGAGACGAGTGCGTACGTCGATGTCAAGGGAACAGGCAGATGCGATATTTAAATGTGTTTTGCGTGGCTCACATGACAAGATATGATGGAGCGCAGTAGGCGCTGGTGGTAATCTACACATGAGATGGCGCGGTGCACAAATGATAGCATGGATGCAGCCAAGATACAATTAGTAATGCGTCGTGCTGTGAGCGCCCCGCAACATTACTTTCCTGCGCAGCAAAAACCGCTCACTGCTGTTTGATGGTGAACTCAAATGGCGTCATTCAGCGCACGATGGTGCCACCACCATGGCGTGTGAACAGAACCTGACATGAATGAGTTCCAACAACACATATCTTGGTGCGTGTAACCGCGTGCGGACATGACAAACAGACCCGCCGAAGCTTCCGACTCCACACGGACTGCGTATTGGGCGGATGGAAATGAGCACGCCACCAAGTTGTCGGATGGCGCCATCGTTCTGTCCAGTATTTGGCTGTAGATACTGTACACCACTAGTCCGCTTGAAGAACCGCCACTGCTTTGCATTCCCATCGGCTACCGTGGTTGCGATAACACCCTCATGACAATGGTGGGTGCAGCTCCTGCCTGGACATAGTTGCGTGCGCAACTCCTCCCGCAAATAACATCCTCTTTAGATTACGACACCCTTGATCGGAGATTAACGTAATAATTGCATTGGCGACGGATGACCTTCGACGGCCATTTTGCCACTGTGCTGAAATGTCATTCGGGTTAGAAATGCATAAGCGTGCAGCCAACTTTGTGAAGTATATTTCATTGTGGGTTGTATGCAGACATCAATGCATCTGTGGGCATCTTCTCCTTTGGTCTTCTTATGCCTGTTGCGCGCAAGTGTCATTTCTGCGGTCGTTGCTTGTATATGACAAAGCGCGTTTTCCCTCGCAGAGGCACACAGGCAACTGCGTACACATGCAAACAAATGCACACACGTTCTAGTCGTCATCGCTATCGGTGTCGGAATCCACGGCCGCCTTGCCGGCAGCTGCCTTGCCAGCAGGAGCAGCGCCGCCGCCCTGCTGACGACGCATCGCAGCCATCTGACCGGCGAGCGAGTCTTCCTCCGGCTCCGAGATATCGTCATCAACATCCGGCTCCGCGGGCAGTACGCTGGGCTCATGCACTTGCAGCTAAGGCAGTGAAACGCAACATCATCGTCACCGGTCGTGTCAGCGGGATTGTGGCTAGTGGCGCAAAGCAGCAGCCAGTCACTTACGCGAACGTCCATGCGCGCATCGCAGCCGAGATAGGTGTCGCTCTTGACAAACACCGTGAAGGGATAGTGTCCAACGCGCATCGGCGCCTGGAACTGAATCTTGACCTCGCGCTCTCCGACCAGATCGGTGACCGTGATGGATGTGGCGACAATGCCGTTGGAGCGCAGATCACCGAGCACTACCCACCACACAGGAAGCTTGTTCTAAGATGGCGCATAAAAACACAACACGTTAGTGGGAATACCAACACCCCACTCATGCGCAGCTCAACCACAGGCTGTGCACCGGCACGACAGTCCAGCACTCATGTATACGCACCAGTGGGAAATGCGGAGCATGTGCTGGCGGCGGACGCTGCTTTCCGGCATTGGCCTCGTAATCAGTAGCGAGCAGCGTGTCCACCTCCTCTGCCGTAGTCGGCTGCTGTGGCGGCGAAAAGTCGGCCGCCGACTGACCGCACTCGGACAGGCGCAGGCGCACCAGGAAGGTGATGATGGCACCAGGCGTGCATGCATCATCACCAATCACCTTGAGGATGGCGCGCGTCACTTCAAGACGCGGATGGCGCTTGGCCACGAGCATGGTGTTGGCATATTCCTCATCGGTAAGGCTACGCAGCAGCGAACGGCGATCCTTCTCGGACATTTCCATGAGATCCGGGACAGTGCGGATGTTGCGAGTTCCCGTCCTGAAATGCTTGAGCATATCCTGGGTGATGTGCGGCAGCTGCAACAGCGGCGTGTCGTGCAAAGTGGTGCCCTGGACAAGCATCTATGAAATATCGGTTGGTCAGCCTCTTGGACTTTTTGTCACCTCGCTGACAGTAATCTACCTGCGAAATGTCCATGCAGAACATGCTGCTTGTCAGCCAGCCATGAGACAGAGCAATCTGCATCATGCCCTGCGCCAGATGAGCGGCCTTGCTGATAATATACTCTTGATCTACACACACACACACACACACACGAGGGCGCATCAAATGTTGGCGGCGAAGAGGATGGGCTTTTGCTTTGCGCACGATTATGCATGGATGCATACCTTTCCGTAGGCTCGGGTCCGCCACAGCAACGCGATAAATGTGCGCGTACAGCAGAGCGCTGGCCTTGTACGCAGTCGGCGTAATAAACTGTTGGACAGTGCAAGCATCACAAACTCGTCAGTACTTGTGCTGTGCTGCACCCGTCGTCATTCGCTTAGCCTACCTTCTTGGAACGTGCAAAGCGTTCAGACCGGGCCTCAGCGGCCGCTTTCACACGAGCCACGAGCTTTGGCACTGCATCGTCATCACTCGGACGCCACGCGCACTCTTCGGCAAACTCCGTGCTAGCAGACATAATGTCGATCAGACCTTGTAGTCGACAAAGCCCGACGTTGCAGTTAGCACCCGTATGATCATCACTAGGCACACTCGTTCCGGTAGGCACGCGCCAGCCTACTGCGACATACCCTTAACGTTGGTGGTGTCGCGCATTTCCTTGAAAAAGAGCGCCATCGTCTGGTTCATAATCTGGTCCTTTGTATAGCGACGCGACTTGTACCACCAGCGACCCTGACGTTACGTGTAAAGTAGCGGTGAGCGGCGGCTACGCGTGGAGATAATACGGCAGCAGACGCTACTTACAACGACAAACGGCAGCAGACCGCCAAACAAGGCAACATAGGCAAGAAGCACCTGGAAAACAGCATAGCCGTCGTCAGCGACTTTTTTGCCGCAATGCACACAAGACCAGTACTTACAAAGTGAGAGCTGCCGCCCTCGATGAGCCACGGAGGCAGAGCGATACCCATGGTAAACGCTGGCAGTAACAAAAACCGGTTAGCACGCGTTGCATTGCGCGAGTATCAGCCACAGAGGCGTTGCCTACCCTGGCGGCCGTCCGGATGGCCCCACTCCTCGTAGTTTTTGCGAATCTCGTCATCGGTCAAACTGCGTGGTACCAACACGTCAGTCGTTGCATGGTTGCACAGTGTGGCTGTGGCGCGCCCTTACACTTTGTAGGCCTTGGTGATTTCGACAAACTTGGCCTCGGACTCCTCCTTCAGCTCATCGGCCACCTTGTCCGGGTGGTACTTGAGCGAGAGCTTCTTGTAATGCTTTTTGATCTGATCCAGCTCCGCGCTGGTGGACAGGCCAAGCACCTCATACGGATCCCAAATCTTCAGCTCGACAGGCGTGGTAGCGATCTTGTACGCCACATACGCAAAGATGAACCAGCCTGCGGCAATCAAGTAGAAGCGTCTACAACGCACACAGGAGACACGTGAGCTTGCGGCATCCATTATCGTCTATGTGCCGCAGCACGTACAGTTTACCACCAGCGATCGCCTTCTTGGTGCGCTCTCTGCGCAGCTTCTGTTCCTTTTGCCGGCATTGATCGCACGGACACAGATTCTTTGCGGAAGCAGCTGCGATACGTCGCCGCGTCAGCGCGTTTGTCCTGATGAGCCAGTTTGACAATTGGCGCTACTCACCGCTGTTGCCAAACAGTTGCTGCAGCGTGGCCCAGCCCAGCAAAATGGTCAGCGCCGTCAGCACAAAGTAGTAAAAGGTGACGCCGGACTCGTCGTAGTTGTACTGCATCTTGAAGGTGTCCCGCTGTCGGTGTGCGTGGCAGCAAGCGCACAGGCAAAAGGGAGCGGTGTCCTAGTGACAGCCGGTGCAGTGGAGGAATTCAAGCCACAGGCGAGGAAGGGAAAGAGTGCGGGCGCAGCAGGCACAGCGTGGAGCAGCAGTGGGTATGCACGTCGTACGGCGACGGCAGTAAGCAGAAAGAGTTGGTTAGCGTCGCGGCTGTGCATTGCTTTGGGCTGACAACATATACCACCGTTCCGCCTGGGGTAACCGACCAATCATACCACGCCAACAGGGAATAGCGCCCCTTCACTGGCCAAAACACATCTAACAGGAGACAGCGCCATCGCAAACAAGGGGGCGCAAGCGCAGCTGGCTGCATGCACCGATGGAGCATCAACGGCAGCATCCCGGCGAAAGCGCCGTGGTCTGCCTTGCACGCATGCGCCGTCATGGTCAGGCGCTAGGTGGATAGCTTGCGACTGGCGTGTTCGTTGTTGATAACAAAACGCGACCGCCTTTTATTTTCCTGGCTGCCGATTCACACGTCTCTGCGTAAATCGCGCGCAATGGTGCCTACTGCCGTCGACGATTGCATCAACCGGCCGCTTGCCGTTGTGCGCCGGCTTTTTGGTGAGGCCCAGGACAGGAAGGTGGCAAATGTATGCGTCGCTGACGGCAGACCTGCATAGAGGAGCACTGGACGCCAAACACGCCGGTTGAACACACTTGGAATGTGCCCGAGCACTTTGAAGGTATCTTTGATACAGAGGAGAAGCAGCGTCAGGTGGGTACAGCTGCCAGAGTGGATGCGCCGTAGCCACTACCGCTTATGCGTTGGGCGGTTCGGCATGACTATGACTGCTGGACATAGATTCCAACTCTAAACACGCTGCCGCAAAGTGCCTGGCGGCCAGGTACTCTGGTACGCTTCCGCGGTATGGTGCAGGACACCAGCTTTGGCCAGGAGATTTCGGTGGATGTGGCGCGCGCCACCAGCGATGCACCATGGCAGCCGCACCGCTACAGCGATGGCAACGTAGATGATGCCGGAGAAACAGGCGCCGATCACCATGCGACAAGCGGAATGTTTGACCTTGCATCCACCAATGTGCGGCTGAATGAACTGCAGCTCGTCTACTGCGTATCTGTTCCAGGCGAGCAGCCATGGGCGCGTCGCATGTACGCACAGCAGACGATCGAACGCGGAACGCCAGAATCGACCAAAGCGGCAGCCGCTGAGGCGTCGGTAGCCGAGGACGACGACGCGTGCACCGAACATATGGCACGCTTAGCGCTAGACGATGCTGCGCCTGCAGCGCGTCTGGTAGCCAAGCACCCGCTAGCTGAAGAGCAGCACAGCCTTGGTGTCGTGGTCAAGGCAAGTGTTGCATGAGTGTACTGCCCTGTCGCACGTACATGTACACGCGCCTCTTACCGGCCGCATGCAGTTACTTGGTTCGCAGGACACATTTGCCGTGACCAGCACTGTCGAAGTGATCGGCGTACTTGGCACTGTTGCTGTAGCGTAAGTGAATAACCGCACGTCATACGCGATCGAAAGATGCGCCGTCTAACCGCCAGCACGCCAAAGTACGGAAGATGCGCTGCTTCATCCAGAGGCGGATGCAGCGGTAGAGTTGCCGTGTATCCACGCTATCTTTTGCCGCCCACTACATGCAGCCACAGAGAATCCGCATCTGCTGCGTGCGACCGTCGACCGGCAAGGTCACTTGATCGACAGTGCGCTGGACGCAGCAGCGTTGGCGAGTACTGCTCGTGAAGCCCTGCTTTCCAGTCTGACAGGGATACTGGAGGGAGACTCGCTGGCTGCCGAGTATCTACTGTTGATGATGATTTCACGCGTGTAAGAAGATGCGCAAAGGTGCACATGGCCAGCGACTTGCTAATGGAGCGGTGGCCGCATGATGGTTTAGACAGCATCGCAGCGATGTCACTGCCATTGGCGATCTTTCGCTAAATTTCACCAAAGTACCGCGCTCAGCCGCAACATCAGCGCCTAGTGCGACTGAACTTTGTAGTCCAATGGCGCGACGCGTGCATGCAAGACTTGCCTCGCTGCTGCCAAAGTGTCTGCCAATCCCTATGGCACTGGGGCATCTCAATGCGCAGCCATTTTGGCCACGCGACACTGGTGCCGGAACAGACCGTCTGAGCAGCGGTCGCCTGCAGCTTACCGATGGCACCTTTCTGTTTGTGGACGAGACGGCACTTGATGAGGGCAGACTAGAGGACAATGGTACGTGGCAGCGTGCATACACTGCCTAACGTAGTTCTGTACCCTCACGGGCTGTACAGGCGTGCGCAATGTGCGTGCTCTGGTTCGTATTGCACAGACACAGCAGCTCGACTATGTCTTTCCGTTCCGCGGTGATCTCAGCTTCCCGACGGATCTAGGTGTCCTTGTTTTCTCAGCAGCGCGATCCATGATTCCGGTAGGCGCACAAACCTCCAAAGCATACGCTACATTTGCTCACATACATAACAATGTATGATGGCCACTGCATAGACCGATTTTGTGCTGCCACTGCAGCAGCCCAGCGCTGCAACCGCCACCGAGACGGCGCAGCCAGACCATGCTGAGCTAGCGTGCTGGCAGCGGTACCTGGCGGTGATGCGTACGCTGCCGCACGAAATACCCGATGCCATGTCGCAGGTAATACTGCGATACGTGCCATACCTTACAAAACTCTGGCTAATCTTTCTGACATTCTGCAGCAAATCCAAGAAGACTTTGTCTGTCGCCGCCGCGCAGAAATGGAGCAAAACACGCCGCTCACCACTGATGCTGAACTGTCGCGCGAGCTACTGGTTGCTCGGTGGGTGACCATGAATGTCGTCGCATTGCTGCGTTTATCGCTGCTAATTTTATCTGTCGACAGACTTTTGGCACAAAGCTACGGAGAACACACGCTCAAGGCGGAGCACTGGGAACACGCGCAGCGTCTAGAGGCGGAACGCCGTGCTCGCCTTTCCACCTAGTCGCCAACCGGCCAGCTTAGGGTAGTGCGCACTGCACAACGCTCACCAGGACGCCGATGGCTACAAAGCTAACATGGATGCCAAAAATAAAACACGGTTTTGCTGAGAATGACGAATACCATGCGTGTTCATTGGCCGATGCGCCATGGCAAACCCATGGTGATGCTGCTTGCTGCTGCCACTGCGCAGGGTCTATGCGGCGGAATAGAGTTCAAAAGGACCTCGGCGACAATGCAAAGCAGAGCCTCTCTTTCCCAGAGCCCAAAAGCATCGCAAAAGGTAGCACCAATCATTGGCAGCGTAATAAACAAACATCGCTTGAGGCATTCAGATGAAACGCCCAACATCACGAGCAATAGTAGCATCCACTTGCACAGCCGCATTGGCAAAACAAGAGTACCCGATCCAATATTTTATTGGTATGCTGATAAATGATGTATCTGGTGTAAGCAGCCACCGGCCAAGCATACACAACCTGTGCATGTCGGCGCATGTAGGGGTGCGGTCAGACAGACGACCAAGTCTGGCGGTGTTGTACACGCACGGTGTCTCAACACACACGCCGTTCTACGGCCGTCATTGCTCTGCCATCCATGTGAAGCAGGCCGGCGTTCATGGAGCACTGCCGTGCGAAAGCAAGCTTCCGACGTCAGTGCGGAACGGGCCGCCGAAAAGGATGGCGTGGGCCGACTACTGCTATGCACGCCGTAGCAGACGACGCACGAGCAGCGGCGCTTGGTCGGCTGCACTGCACGGCTGCAGCGCCGTGCCTTGGACCAACAGCAAGCGCATCCAGCCGGGCGTTTTGCATCATCCATCGACGCCATGCATCAGGCGCACTCCTGTTGCACTGCGTCGCTACACAAACACTGAAACACTGCCGCCAGGTCTACGCACTGGTCTGCGGCCAATGGCAACTACGGTTTATTCCTGCCTTGGAGGCATGCAGCAGCAGGTGAGCCTGCTGTGCAGCCATGGAACATGGGTGACAAGTGGTACACAGCAACAGTTGGACAGGCGGTGAGAGGAAAGAGAAGCGGTAAAACAGCGTCGCGTATTTTTCACTTTGCCACAACTGTTGAAACGGTAAAACTGCAGACAAAACGACCGGTACAGCCTGTACTGCCATGGCTACGGTGTCGATAATGCCACCGCGCCTGTGTGTCTGTGTCAGCCAGCAACGCACTATGCGGACACGCGCGCTCGAGCGGGCATGCAAAAAGCGACACACACGCTGGTCCGTACTGCATGATGGCTACCAGCGGTGAGAATGCACGCCGTGAAACGTCCGGCGAACATGTATGCACTACCGAGCGAGCAAAGGACACGTCATCCGCGCTAGGCGCCATGGTGGCGCAGCGTCAACTAGCACACAGCTGTGCGTGACGTGTGTGCGCGCATTGTGGCCAGAAGATCCGCACGACCGGATGTCACGCGGCAGCCACAGAGGCGCAGTCTGTAAACCCTAAACGCACCAATCTAGCTTGCCGAGCGTGTGCACATGGCGCGGAGACGAGATGAACCGGCCGCATGGCGAATCCGCGGGCACAGACGAACCGTTCCTGTTGCGTGAGAACGTCCGAGCGGACATGCGAACACGGCTCGGAGCGATGCGGCAGTAGCGACTCGCCGTGCACGTGAGCCGGCATCGCTTGAGCGACAGGGTAACGCGCCGAGCAGCCGATGTGCTGCGGCGCTGCATTTCATGCCATCGCTCGTGGCACACCGCCCTTGCCCATCAGCGCGCAGACGCAGTCCTTATCGGCCGGCGGATGGTCAATTGGTCGGTCCGACCGGCTGGGGCCGCTGCTCGGCACTATCGATGGACCGCCACATGCTCCGTCTGCCAAAGACGAGGTGGGGTCTGCTTAGGATGCCTCTTTAGGCATCCACCACAAACAGTAACCTACCTGTCTGTCTGCCTGCCTGTCCGAATTTCCCTGCCTCCCTGCTGGCTGCCTGGCACGAGCCGCATTGCCGCCTGTCCCAAGTGGGCGATAGCGTGTGGCTCTCAAGCCGTGCGTGCGGTAGCGCAGTGTGCGACGCATTACAACGCCAAAGTGCGCTCACACTGGCCCCGTCAACACGTGTAGATGTGTGCGGTACCAGCCGGCCTTCGACCCCGCTGCCCGTTTGTTGACGCCCGCCTGGGATGTCATCGTTGCACACGTCCGCCATCTTGCAAGCGTGGTGACTGCTGATTGGCTCACACATGCTTGACCGCCAGCCAACCGCTGGACGCGGGATAGTCATGGGGCGTGGGTCAGCTGGCGCACGTCATTCGCTCATGCCATTTTTTCCTCTGCTTCTTTCACGCATGCTCCCCTTGTGGCTGTCGCATCCGAATGTTCCAGCTCAGGCTGTCCCCTCCGCCCAATCCAGCCCCGATCCGACTCGACCCCGGCCAGGCAGCGGTCGCGGCGAAGCTATAAAGGCCGCCCTGTCGGCTTCATGGCACCCACTGATCATCGCGATCCTATGTATACGCACACCGCACACGTACACACATCACCTTTGTCTCACTCTGTTATCGCTGCGACTCTCTCTCCGGTCACCGCCCCCACCAGCATCCACACCAACGGCATCGCTCCCCTGCCTAGCACTCGCCCCGCTGCATCTGGACTGAGACGTACACCGGCGATCCAGTACTTGCCGCCATTGGCCCACGCTAGTGACCGCCTTCCTGATCGGAAAGGTCTAGTCTTGTGACCCCTTGCGCAGCAGTCTATCCGTGTCGCCGTAGCAACGACACCCTCAACGCCCCGTGACGACGTCATCGCTGTCTTGCGTGCTGTCGGATGCGCCGAGCAGCATCTCGCCGCTAGCTTTTTATTACCAAACATTGCCACCACTGCTGTGTCTGGCCGCTCTTGCAAGCACGCCAGTCCTCTGTACCAGTCCGCGCCTTGGCACGCGGGATGTTGACACCGACCAAACTCGACCGCAGCCGTATCGATTCTAGTCATCTCGCTTCTATTCCGCCTTGATTGCCCTTGTGCACCATTCACACCTACTCTTTCCACCGCCACACCTGCCTGCCTGCCTGCCTTTCCGGCCGCCTTTACTCCCGCCCCACGGCTGGCCGTGTACATCTGCATCTCTGCTTGCATCCACTGCACTGCCGCTCATCATGTCATTGCGATTGCCCTCGCCACCATCGTCAAAGCCGCGCTGCCGATCGCGGCCCTCGGGAGACGCGGTGTCTGCCGTCGAGGCGGCCATTGCTCATGATGGTAGCATCCACGGCGCAGTCGAGATGGATGCAGCCGAAGCGCACGAGCATGACAGCGCTGCTAAACACGACAATGATCGCTGGCTAGAGCCACATGACTTGGTCATGCGCTCGCCGCTGCAACACAGCATCTATGACAGCCTGGACAGCGAGCCAATGGATTACTTTGATCTGGAGGAGCTGATTGAGCAAGCGTCCACAGGGTCATCCTCCTGCATGCCTGGTCTGAGCGCCACGGACGACGACGACGGCGACTATGACGAGTACGACGAGTATGACGTCTATGACCGCGACGACCACGACATTAGCCTGTGCGAGGAGGAGGAGGATGACACTGTTGACGCACTGGTCAAATTGCCGGAGGCGCCATTGTCGCTGGATGTACATCCGTCACCACTTTTGTCTGCCCCGTCGGCGCAAACGGTAGCAACGACGCCTGCCGGCGAGGTTGCCGATGCGCACTCGGCTCCGGTTGCCTACCGGTTTGACGCACAGACGGGCTGCATGACACCGCCGCCGTCGCCGTATGTGCCCATTCACCTGCCTAGCTTTGTGCAGCAGCATCCTCACGTACGTCAATGGATGCTGGAAAACCAATTCAGCTACCCGCAACGGTACCCAGTAGCGATGGTACCTGCGCATCCGCAGGCGGCACCCGCACCCGGCTATGCTGGCGACGCCTGGTCAACTTGGAATCAGCCCGCCGACCTGCAGACGTCGTCGGCCACACACTCATCTTCGTCGGTCTGGGCCGACGAGGATCTGTACCTTGATGTTAGCGATGACGACGGCGACGAGCCCTACTCGCCCAGCGATGACTGGCTCTTTGGCGCCTACGGTGTGAGCGGTCAGCGCTGGGTGATTGAGGAGGCCGGCTCCATTGCCGCCGCCTCGGCGACGTTGCCGGCGCCCATCGCCAACAACGCCATTGCCTCAATGGCCATGTAACTTGTTCTCTCACTGCTACCACCACTTCTGCGTTTCTGCACTTGGCTGTTTTGTTTGTGACGCACGCTGCTGCGCCCAAGCCCTGCATTGCCTCTGCCCATGCGTTTGCTGTGCCGCGTCTTTTCTCTGTAACAATATACTAGCATATTGATGGCGTTGCATCCTTTTACATCGTAATCGCCACGTGCGACCTTGTTGCGTGAAAATGGTCCGTGGCCGTGCTTTCTGGCATGTCCACGTGCTTTGCATTTGGTAGCGGTCAAGCTACAAGACTGGTGATTGGCGGGTTGTCGGTGCCGAATAAGGCCAGGGGAGACGACGGAAGGGGCGCTGAACCAGACTGCCGCCGCATTTGCGCAACCATCTGGCGTATAAAAGCGCCGCCAGTCCTGGACGTCTGAGCTGTCGCCTCACGCATCCCTCGTTATCGTTCACGAAAGTCAAGTCGCGCCGTACCGCGCCGCCAGTCTCCGCCACAGTACGTTTGCGGCTGCTTTCCGCACGCTGCCCTTGACGAGTCTCACGCACGCTGTGGCGCTCCGGTGCATCCAGAGTCCTTGTGATCCCTGCGCACACAAGTGGGTGCGTGGCCCAACCTACGCCTCTTAATTGCCCTACCAGACGGCTCTTGGCCGTAGCAAGCGCCGGCCACCTCTATTTATACGACGCACCGCCGTGTGCCGCCTCGCTACATCACGTAGCATCGCCTGCGCTTACTCCGAGAAGGCTGTTGCGCCCGAGCAGCGGTGCCGTACAGCCTTTGCCGCAACCAAGCAATATGCACCAAGATACAAAGATGACCGTGCAGCAGCAGCAGCAAACTGTTGAGCATGACGACTACGCACCACGCCGCTGGAACTGGCGCCAGCTAGCTTTTATCGCCATGGGCGTGCTTGCCACCGGCGTCACCATCCTCACCACGGTGCCCACCGCAGCCTTGGCGACAAATACGCCAGCTGCCCAGGCCAGCGGCAGTGCTACGCCGGCGGCAGCTGCCACGGCCCAGGTTAACCAAGCGCTGGCGAATAATCGCATTGCAGCTCAGGTGGCCAAGGCCTGGTCCAAGCGCTTTGCCGAAAGGCCTGACGTTGCCGCCACAGGTCGCCTGAACTGGAAGTCCTCGCTGGACGGCCACCGCCCGGCGATCTATGCGCACCGTGGCGCACGTGCTCTCATGCCGGCTCATTCGCTTGGCTCCTACTACATTGCCTCGATACTGGGCGCCGACTATGTCGAGCCGGATCTGGTGCTGACCAAGGACGGCGAGGTCGTCTGCAACCACGAGCCGTATCTTTCCGAGAGCACCGATGTGGCGGATCGCCCCGAGTTTGCGTCGCGGAAACGCGAGATCACCGTCAGCCTGGGCGGCCAGTCCATCACGCTGAACGACTGGTTTGCCATGGACTTTACGCTGAGCGAGCTCAAGACGCTGCGGATGCGGCAGACGACGGACGGCGTGCGGCCATCCTTTTTCAACCAAAACTTTGCTCCGCTCACCTTCAGCGAGTTCCTTAATGCTGTGCAGGAAATCTCGGGACGCCTTGGCTATCCAATTGGTGTCATCCCTGAAATCAAGCTGGCAAGCCTGCACGCTCAGTTCCGCCCCGATCAGCCACGTTACTTTGAGGATCGCGTCCTGGCCATCCTGACTGCGCACGGCTACCCCATTCAGCCGCAGCCAGACCAGCCGCCTGCCACGCGTACGCTGAATGGCACTCTAGTGCAGCTGGGAGATGTCGTCCTGCAGTCGTTTGAGCTGGACGTGGTTCGCTACCTGCGCCAGCGCACTACGCTGCCCATCCTTTACCTGGTGAATGGCGACAATGCCGATGCCCTGACGCCCCAGGGTCTTGACGAAGCTGCCGGCCTAGCCACTCACATTGGTCCTGGCGCCGATTTCCTGCTCAAGCCTGCTGCTAATGTACTGCAGGGCGCTGAGGCTGCCAAGAAGAAGGAACTGGCCAAGACGCGCGGTGACTTTGTGGCTCACAACAGTGTGGTGCGTGAAGCACATCGACGTGGCCTGCGCGTTGTCGTCTACACCATCAGCGACTCGCGTGAGTTTGGCGGTGGCCAGCCTGGCGTGCTTGCTTCCACTATGCGCCAGCTGTTTACCATGGGCATCGACGGCTACTTTGCCGAGAACATTCCGGAAGCAATGCGTATGCGCGACATCTTTGCGCTGCGACCAGACGCACTGTCCCGCTAGTCGTCCCTCCATGGCTTGCATCTCATGCATCCCACGCATTCTCTGCCATGTCTTGACGATTGCTACAAGATAAAGGTGCTTGTTTGGCATGGTTTTCTCCATAAATGCTCGGGTCATGTTGACTCGCTTGCTACGCGTGAATGCATATAAAGAAGACAGGCATGCGCAAGTTCATCACACTCTACCACATCCACAGTCACTTGCCAACGCACTGCCAGCGGCTTTCGCTAGCTTGGTCTTGAAACACGTTTGGCCAAGTCATCAGCAATGCCAATGCCGCTGCAGGACGCCTCTCTTGGATCTTATCTGCCGTGTCCCAGCGGTAGTGCTAGTCACCAGGTTGAAACCTTACGTCACCCAGATGACCGCCAAACAAAGCTGAACGACAGCCAAGTAGAATCGCCAGTCATCCTGGAAGATGCGAGCGGCAGTGGAGGCCACGCGGAATTACCGCGTACTATGGGCGTGTTGGCAGCAGCAGCAGTGTCCATCGGCTTTGCGCTTGGTTCGGGTATATTCTCCACGCCCGGGATTGTGTGGTCGCTAGTGCGAGCGCCCGGCCCTGCTATCGTGCTCTGGATACTCGGCAGTATCGTGGCCTTTTGCGGCGCATTCTGCTTCATCGAGCTGGGCACGATGCTGCCACAGAATGGCGGCGAACAGGCCTACCTGGCCTACTGCTTTAAGAAACCTCCAAAGCTGCTTTCGTTCTTGTTCAGCTGGTCGTTGATCTTGTACGTTCTGCGATGCCACAAGGCAGACGATGCCAACGTGCTGACCAGCCTGCCATTCCAGATTTATGCGCCCAGCCTCGGTGGCGGCCACAGCCATCGTCTTTGGCAAGTATCTCCTCTACGCAATGTACGGGCCTCCGGATGCACCAGCTGCCGACGGCAGCCAGTTGAGCGCTGATGCTGCTGCTGCTTTGATACATCGCGAGTGGATGGCGCGTGGCATTGCTTTCCTGGCTGTAACCTTGGTAGCAGCCCTCCACGGTGCAAGCACACGCTGGTCCATACGCTTCAACACGGCGCTTACCATGGGAAAGATACTGGCCATGTCGTTTATCGCGCTGTCTGGCATTGCCGCGCTGCTTGGCCTAGTGTCGCTGGAACATCCGCCGCACAACTGGGACCATCCGTTTGAGGGTGCATCGGCCGATGTGGGCGATTACACGAGCGCCATGTTCAAGGTGCTCTGGGCACTTAGCGGCTGGAGCAATCTAAACTACGTGCTCGGCGAGGTGCGCCATCCGGAACGCAGCCTGCCGATCGCCATCGTCAGCAGTCTCGCCGTCATCTCGTCACTCTATCTGCTGACCAACATTGCCTTTATGGCCGTGGTGCCTGCTGCCATTGCATTTGAAAGCAAGGAAGTGCTGGCAGCGAGTTTTAGCGGCATCATGTTTAGGCCGTACGTTGGTCAGGTCGTGCTGCCCGGCGTGATGGCTATGAGCGCATTTGGCGGCGCAGCAGCTGGCCTGTTTGGTGGTGGTCGCGTTCTCTTTGCTGCTGCAGGGGACGGGCAGTTTCCCGGTGCGGCGATCTTTTCTCGGCTTCACCCGCAGCTTGGGACGCCGCTGTATGCACAGCTGTTCAACTGGATAGTCGTCGTGCTGCTTCTGCTGCTATCACCGCTGGGCGATGGGTTTAGCTTTCTCGTCGATTTGACCGGCTATCCGTCCAACGTATTCTTTGGCCTCTCTGTGCTTGGGCTGCTATTAGCACGGCGCGCCGAACCTGACAAGCCACGGCCCTTTCGCGTCTGGCGCCCCGTTGCCTACTTTTTCCTCTGCGTTGCGCTGTTTCTCTGTGTCTTTCCCTGGCTACCTCCTATGGGCACGGCACCGCCAAGCTCACCGACCAAGCCTGCACACTACCTTGCTCCGCTTTTTGGCACCCTGCTTGCTCTTTCGGGCGTGCCAGTCTGGTACGTGACGGTGGTGCACAACGGCAGTATCCGCACTGCTTGGCAAGCTCTACGCGGCAGGCGTCCACGCGCTATTCCCGCACCAGAGCTGGGAACGGACGAGAGTGGACGGCCACTGCTGGTGTCCAGTAGCTTATAAATAGTGGTGGTCACGGCAAATACCCAGCCGCTACAACTTTTCTCCAGCGTCTTTGACTCATGCAGATTGTAGTAGCCAAGCAATTGCAAAGCAACATGCATGACACCTGTTCTCTGCCCGACAGGGTGCTGCTAGGCATTCTCCAGCGGCTTGACGGTGTTGCACGTGTGCGTGCTGCGCACACCTGTACTCGTTTTCGCAATTTGCTTGCTCAGGATGACGTCTACTGGAAGGCACAGTTTGCGGCACAGTATCCGCTGGACAGCATGCGCGAGAAAGAGTGGCGCGAGTGGTTTGACCGAGTTGCAGAGCGCACTAGCAACAAGATAGACGCGCTGCTCACTCTGGCCTCCTTCACGGATACAAGCGCCAGTCCTAGCAGCGATGCCAGCAGCGATGCCAGCAGCGATACCATGGCCGGATCACCCTCAAAGCGCACTTTAAACCATTTGCCTGTTGACTGGCTGCGCCGCTTCTGCGCACGCCAACAGCTGGATGCCAACTGGCGTCGAGCTCGCCGTGTTGTGCGCCACTATCCGTTTCCACCTCAGCCAAGCAATGCTCCTGGTGTAGAGGCTGGTCCTCTCGCCAAAAAGGTCCTGTCGGTCAGCATCTGGGGCACTCTTGTCGTGAAGAATGGCCTCTACCTCGCGCTTCATCACCCATCCGTGCAGGCCCAGCAAACGCTCCTGCCGCCTGCGCACATCGACTTTGACGCGGTGAGGTGGGATCATGCATCCACTGCTGCCATCGTAGGCAAGGACTATGTGGTAGTGGTGATTTTCGAGAAGCGGCAGAATACCAAGCTGGTCGACAAGCAGCTGGTGCTTTTCTGGCGCATTGATGGACATATAGCACGCGATGGACAGCTGTTGACGCTGCCCAACGAGACGGTGGCCATTGAAGCACTCCGAGACCAGTGGCTGATTCTCCGCGGAAAGAAAGATGGACTGG
>KZ992753.1:0-17865 GCA_003614735.1 Thamnocephalis sphaerospora | reverse complement strand
TGCTAAGCATGCGCATTTCAGCATCAGAAGGCGCCGTCACATCCAGCCAAAAGATCCCTTCTTGGAGCAAATCGCCAAACTGCGTAATAATTTTTTGTTCCAAGATCCCAACGCCATCCCTATCCTTTTCCATAGACTTTTTGGGATCGTTGTCGGCAGATTCATCTATAGATTCTGCAGCAGGTGTCTCAGTTTGCGGCATAGTGGGTGGCGAAAGACAGCTGCTAGAACTGTTCTGGCTGCGTAGCATCTCGGCAATCTGCGGATGAAAACCAATTTCCTCAAATGAAGCGGCATTCACGGCACCGGTG
The DNA here is from genome assembly GCA_003614735.1 of Thamnocephalis sphaerospora. Lineage (NCBI taxonomy): Eukaryota > Fungi > Zoopagomycota > Zoopagomycetes > Zoopagales > Sigmoideomycetaceae > Thamnocephalis > Thamnocephalis sphaerospora. The sequence continues at coordinate 17,554 of KZ992753.1, read as the reverse complement.
GCTGGAGAGTAGAACAGAAAACGGTTTCGCCTGGCAGATGTGATGGAAGCACGCGTGCTCAGACGACTACCTTGCGTGGAGGCAATTGTAGACTGTCGCTTAATCTTCACCGGCTCAGTGTCACGTACAAAGAGTTTTTGCAGTTCAGCTATGTTGATAGCATTGTCGACAGGCGGTGCGCGAGCAATATTGACACCAGTTGCGCCTGCTTCGTTCAGGGGGGCTGAAGGCTGCGCCCCATGTGCGGACGCATCATAATTATACAGACTGGTGGCTTCAGAGTGCGTGTGCTGCACAGTCGAAGGTGAATCCATGCCTCCTGCCGGATCAGTTGGGTCCGCAGGGAAAAGCAGCGGGCTGGCTGCCCCGTGCACGCCACGGTGTAGGCCTCCCAATGAGGCGTTCAGCAGACCGCTCTGGCTTCCGTCGGGTGTCTGCTCCGGCGTCTGCTCCGTGTCCAGGATAACCGACATAGCATTGCGCAGCAGGGAATGCTGCCGCTGCGTGTTGCGCACGCAGTGAGGGCAGCGCGAACAGCCGGTCTGCGCAGTAGGAGCAGGGGCGTCCGGGGCAGTGGGGCTAGGCGGTCGCGACCGGTCTGGGTACCGGTTGTAAAAGGAGTTCCCTAGGCGCAAGTGCGGCGTGTCGCGCTGCATGCCGTCTAGGACGCGTAAGAGGAAAGGACGCCGGGAGCAAAAGGGTCGGTGAAACGGGTTGCGTTGCGTGTGTACGTGTGGTGGTGGTGGTGGCGGCGGCGGCGGCGGTGGTGGTCTATCGTTAAGGGCCGTGTCGCCACAGCAGCCTGAAGGCAAGAGGCAAGGAATGGCGGGGTGGCGCTGCTGTTGGACGTTGTAGAAAAGCAAGCGCAATAGTGTTGGTAGTGACAGTTGTACAGCGAGCAGCAGCGCGACGAAAAGAAAAGAGCGACCGAGACCAAAAGGGACAGTACCAGCTGGGAAGCGAAAAAGGATGGGCGCACGTGGATAGCGCAGGTAGAGACGTCTTCATCTTCATGACGTGAACGTGTTTATGAGCAAAAACGCCAGAGTGCATGGACGTTGGTAAGATGCGGAAGCAAAAGCGCCGGTGGCACGTGGGCGGTATTGCGAGCAGACAAGCACGCTCTGTATTTGCCTGATAGCATCGCGGCAATGGAGTGCAAGGGCCAGAGCCATGCTGCAGCCTACCTACCGCGGAAGACCAGCTGCATGCCCAGCGCTACGGCTTTCTCAAGCAGATACGACCGTGTCTTCCTCGTCCATGCTCTACAGAACTGCCGAAGTTTGGACACCGGATGCAGGCGTATCCTGCTCATCTATTTGCAAGGGCTCGGTCCTGCAGTAGACGGGCTGGGTGTCTAGTCACAAGACTTTCGGACGTTCGTCTGTCCGGCGAAATCCGGCTAGCCTGGCACTTCTCGTCGGACGCTATCGACCTGGGCAGCTGAGATTGGGGCGTAAGGCTTGGGTAATCGAATAGCTAGGCAGCAGTGCGCCAGCACTAGCTACTGCATGCTTGCATGTAAGCAAGCGCTGCTGTGGCTCGTCTGGACGAGTGGGCAGTAGTAGTCGCTCTGCACCAAGGTCTACCGTGAGGGAGCGCCGAGGATGGTGTCCGGATCGGGTCCCACGCAGTGATCGACTGCGCCACACACTTTTGAAGATATTACGGTACAGGATGGATGGAATGGTCAGCAGTCTATTCGTTCGCGCGTGGCAGATACAGCCTGGATACCTTGGTGACTCTATCACCTAGAGCATTTACCTTCGTTGTCACGTCGTCGGGTTCCACGATGGAACGTTCAGCGATGGCAATGGCAGCGTTTGCACACTCACATCAGAGTGCGTGTCTGCAATAGGGACCGGCATATCAGCATGTGTTCGTCTGGTAATTCGCAGTAGAGAGCAGTTCAACGAGCCGCGTGCTGCGATGCTGCATGCGTTCAAATTAAATGTCGATAACAGTAGACCACGGGGCTAGAAACATCATTACTTTGCAAGCAGCTATGCTTTAGATGATAGCCACACAGCGATACACAGTGAAATGTCTAGCCCACACGCGACTGCAGCAATACGTCGTCTGGCAAACGCAGTTTAGGGATAACACATGTATACTAATCGTAGACGATCAAACGGATGTTGCTAGGATTGACCAGAGACCAGGCTATCGTCTTTTTTCCAGGTTAAAGGTGTCGATTTCCTTGCCTGTGGCGGAGTAAGCGGACCAGTGCAGCCGCCGGCTTGTCAATGTAAGCATTACATAGTGGTAATCTATCACAGTACGCTCATACATGTGCCAGTCTTCCACACGCTCGCGATCCAACATTCCGCCACCACCGCCCACGATGGTGTACGTAGTGTCATGCCGCTTGCCGCGCTGATAGTTGTGCTGATGTCCAGAGATGACCAAGTCCACGCGATGCTCCTCAAACCAGCCTGCCCAGCGGAGACGCACGTTTGGTCCCCATTGATCTCTTTCGCCATTGGCCCAACCCTTCGGGCACCAAAACTCAATGTATGGCGGAACGTGCACAACAACAATAACAAAGCTGGCCGCAGCTGCGGCTGGGCCCGCCAGCTCGGCAAGCAGAAACTGATCTTGGTTTGGGTCGCTATCGCGAAGAGCATCTAGTATGATCCAGCGTGCTCCGCCCAGGGTCACTGCAAACCACGACGGTACGGCCTGATGGTAAATGCGGCCACGCTCGCTTTCTGCTTGTCCCGGCCAGGAATAGTCTGTAACATCGTCGTGATTGCCACGCGCGTAGAGCAGCGGCACATTATTCATTCCGGCCGCAACAACAGGCTCATAAAAGTCTGTTTCCCAGTCGCGTAAGCTTTCAGGATTCTGCACCGCGTCGCCGGCGTGCACCCAGGCGTGCGGTTTATGTTTGGCTATGGCATACACCAGGTCCTGGAATACTGGTGCGTTGTACTGATTGTCGGCAATCAAGGCTATACGCATGTCGGTCTGTTGTGTGCTATCGCCATGACCGCCGACTGTCGGGATGTCGCGGAGGTACATAAAGTTTTCGCTAGGCAGCGTATATTGCTCATTTGCTTTGATGAGGTGCCGTTGTGTCAGCCTGGTATCTGCGTCTTTGTCATGCGCCCAGCTCCATTGAAATGTAATATCAATCGGGCCAACGCTGCTATTCCCTGGCACGCCAGATGGCAGCATATCCAGCGGTATAGCACCGCGATAGACGTAGTGGCGCTCGGCGTATTTGATTGGATGTACCGCTGTTGCCGCCGCAAACGTTTGCGGCAATACGCCATTTCGGATGCTGTCTTGCGTCTGCTGCTTCCACTGGAGCCAGACGGAGCCTGGCAGCTGGCAGCTCGTTTCTCCGGTAACCGCAGCATGGGTTGAGTTCCAGTAGGTCACTATCGGCTGTTTTCGCCAACCACATTCAGTTCCTTCTTCCCAGGCGTCGTATTTCTTATTGGCGCGCCACTCATAAATGACCGGCCTGAGGAGCCGCATTATCCACCACACTCCTACTATGGCACAGAATGCCAAGGTAAGCAGCAGTATGCGTGGCAAGCGACGCACTCGCACTCGCACATGGCGACAAAGGTTATAGAGGCGCCAACATGACAGGCGGCGTGGTGGTTTGTAGCGTTTAGTTTGGCCAGCTGTGTCTACTAGGTCTTTGTTGCCAAAGGACTCTAGCATGCTGTAGCGCCAGTGCAATGCTCGGTTATCATCTTGTCCATTCATGGCGGCAGCAGCAGATGAGGAGAAAACGGCCGTTACCATGGCTGCCAAACAGCGGAGACGACAGAGACGACAGAGCCAGCCAGCGCGTGAAGCCGCTTTGATGAATCTTTTCGGTTTGTACCGAGTCGAGTACGGCCGAAACTCATGTAAGCAGGTCTTTGTTGGTGTGGTGCATACGGCGCCCAACCTTCTACGCCGCCCACTACTACAACATTGCCGTAGAGCTACACTTGACGGTAGTATGGCACGAGCAGGAACCGCACGTCGGCGTGCCGCAGCACCTGATAATGCAGCAGATCGCACGGAACGGCTGGCAGGTGACGATGCGGGCACCGCCCCACCACAACAGCGACAGCAGCAGGAGGAGCAGTCTGGGCTATCCAAGCTGTTGACGTTGGCGACGCGCATGCTGCTCATTTACTGGGTAATCAGCTACTTCCAGTGTATGTGCTAGAGACCAGCGGATATGCTTGTGCAGAGGGGTAGCTAACGACATTGCTGGTTAGCCGGCCGCGGTGGACCACACTCGGTCGGCAGCCCCAATGCAACAGCAGGCAATGGCACAGCGGTGTCCCACGGCTATGCGTACTCTAAGCCGCTTTGGGAGTATGGCACACAAATGGTGCGCAGTCGGCATCGGCAGAGTGCCGTGAGCGGTAGTAGACAAACGTTGACCGGTACATGATACTTTGCAGGATCTTTCGGTGTACATATCCGAAACGGAGCAGTTTGCAGACTTTGCCAATGCCACAGGTTCGCTGGTCTGGCGGGGTGATCACATCCTGCTAGGCGACTGGAGCGAGGAGCGCATGACGTCGATGAATCTTACGACATCCGAGGTAGATAGCACACCTGTTGATGTGCAATGTCAGCTAGTTAACGGCGCAAACGGTGACGTATCCACAGCATGTGAAGCATAACGGGACGTTGTATGCGCACATTTACCTGACCAAGCATGGAGTGCTTCCCGAAGATGCTGTTGGAAGTTTCCCATTGCTAGAGTCGGCTCATATTTCCAATGGCACAGTAGACGCTGCCTACAAGGGCGATGACTATGTCTATCAGCGCAAGCTGCTGACACGCTACTTGCCCAAGCGCCGTGTTGCCAAGAAGCGCAGTCTGGTTGGCGCCAATACCAGCGAAGACCACCAGGAGAAAGGGAACAATGGCGAGACAGTCGTGAACGAGGAGGAATCGGACGTGAAAAAGTCAGAGCAGGCACAAGAAATCATTTCGTACTGGTATCAAAACCTCACTGTGAATATACTGACAGAGGCAAATCCACTGCATCTGGGTGCCATGTCTGAGAGAATGCGCACGCGTGAGTGTACGGCGGCCGCTATTTGACAGTCGGCGGACCTGTAATGCTGACACTGGGTGTTGCTAGATATCCATATGGAACGGACAGGCCGCCGGGATACGACTGGTGCAATGCCATTCCATCTGCCAGCTCTTTATCAGAACGACTTTTGGGCGTTGGACGAGTACTTGATGCCAATCAACGACACTGTCAGGTATGTGGAATTGTATTTACACGCCCATCGTCTGCAAAGTATGCCGTATAGGTTGAGGGCTGACACGGTTGTCCGGAATGTATGAACAGCACACTCCCACTGAATATTATCTTTTATCCGATATCGCTGCTCAAGTTCCAGCTTTACACCCAGATGGATGATAGCTTTAGTCAGCAAGAGAAGCTTATGGGCATTTCACGCTCTGAAATTGATCAGCTGAAGGTGGGTTTGCATAGCTGCATGTGTTTTATCGCTGTATGCAAATGCTGACAATGGAGTTGGGATGATCCAGCGCACCCTGCTCGAGACCAATCCGTATATTCTGGCCTTTACTGCAATTGTGTCGATCCTACACAGCGTCTTTGACTTTCTTGCTTTCAAAAACGGTATGTGCAATTTTTGCAACAGGCTTTCGTGTGCTCCGCCAACGTGTTGATCTGTATTCCGGGCGTAGATATTGCCTTTTGGAAGGAGCGCAAGGACGATGTGGCTGGCCTTTCGGTGCGCACCATTGGTCTCAACATTCTCTTCCAGCTTATCATTTTACTCTACCTGTTTGACAACGAGGCCAACACCAGCTGGATGATATTGATTAGCCAGGCCATTGGGCTGGCTATTGAATGCTGGAAGGTGAAGAAAGCAGTGGACGTCAAGGTAAGCGCATTATGTTGGCGCTGGCCGGCAGATATTGTACAGCCGTGGCGCTAGCTTACGCGTTTGGATGCTAGGTGTACCGTATGGATGGCGCAATCCCGTGGCGCATTAGCTTCCGCGACAAGGCCTCCTACTCCGAGTCCAAGACCAAAGAGTATGATGCGGTATGTAAATTCGGCAATTGGGTGCAGTTGCTGGCTGCTGATTCTGCTTGCTTGACGATGTATTCTCGCTGTGACTAGCTTGCCTTCCGGTATCTTTCCTGGGCTGCCTACCCGCTGCTTGTAGGATACGCCATCTATTCGCTGATTTACGACGAGCACCGCGGATGGTACAGCTACGTGATCAATACGCTTGTCGGCTTTGTGTACACATTTGGTTTCATTTCTATGACACCGCAGCTGTTCATCAACTACAAGCTGAAAAGTGTGGCGCACATGCCTTGGCGCACATTCATGTACAAGGCTCTCAACACGTTCGTGGACGATTTGTTTGCATTCTGGATCATCCGCATGCCGATGCTCCATCGACTGGCCTGTCTGCGTGACGATATCCTTTTGCACTGGACTGCAGGCGCATTGGATTGCACACTATCGCTGACTAATGACCTTAACACACATCTGGCGCATTTTCCCTGTTGCTGCGTAGCACATGTGGTCTTCTTCGTTTATCTATACCAGCGCTGGATCTACCCGGTCGACCATACACGCGCCAACGAGTTTGGCCAAGTAGGAGAGGCAGAGAGCAAATCAGAGCCTGGCAAGGATGCTGCCGGCGATGTGGCGCTGGAAACGCGAAAGGACAAGTAGTGCACGACCAGCTCTAGCAGTAAATCTATGCTCGCAGGAGGCGAATGCGGCCGCATGCTACATGACGCTATGGCAGCAGATTATATCGTAAAGTGTATGGAGAAAAGTCGTGTGATCGGAGGGTGTTGTTATTCTACAGGTGACCGCCGTATCATTGCGTGCACACAGGCTGCTACAAAGAGCGGCTAGAGAGTAGCAGGACGGTGTGGTATGGTGTTGCAGGATCGTCTAAGCGCAAAAGCAGCGACCGGCGAAAGACAAAACAAGAAAAGGTCAAAGCGCGCGCGTGCACTCCAGGCAGCTAGAAACAGAAGAAAGGCTGGAGTGCTCAGCGCATGGGTAGCGCCGGCAAGCTTGCATGCAAATGATCAACAAAGTCTTCTAGGTCTTCGCGCTGCACCTCGATCACCGACATGTCAAAGTTGTCGTGCAGCACGCGTGCCTGGGTACGCTGCGCGCACTCGTCAAACGCCAAGCCAAATGGGCTGCAGAGTGAAAGGGTTAGCGGAAGGTCTGCCGCGACGATGCATCTGCGCGCTGCACCTACTTTCCACGCATTGGCCCGTTGGGCTGACTCGCATCGTCCGGGAGGCCTATGACTACGTAGACATCCTTTGTTTCGCACAGGATGGCCAACAAGAAAGGCATGCGCTTTTTGCTGGTCATCTATATAGCCAGCGTGGCGATGGCGGTGCAACGTGTGGATTTGGTATGAGCACCGGTCCATTCAGCCATAACATTATCTACGTACCCGCATGGCATCCAAGAGGAAGAGCGCCAGCTGTGAGGCGGTCATGGGATGGGTGAACACAGGTAGATCCGGCCCGTCGCGCAGCACCGTAAATCGAAAGTTGCTCAGCGTGCGCACGGCCCGCTTTTCGATAATGGTCACCGCCTGTCGAACGATAGTGCGCCGTAATGACTTGGCCAACGAGATGCCAAAGCTTAATAGATTGGGGCTGGCCATTGCTGGTTAGCCAATGCTCAGGTGGTCCTACGCAGGGTGCGCGCTCAAAGCCTACCGTGCCAAAGCGTCGTATGCAGTCCAAAACCCTCGTAACCAGCTCTGGTTGGCATCCACGGCAGTGTTACTGTTTGCAGCGCCTTCCTGACTCAAAAAACTGGCTGCGGTCTCGGAAAAGTTACCGCCGTCATTCAGCAGCGAGCCCAGGTGTTCGTGGCTACTAGCCGAATAAAGCGCATCCAAGCGGCCGTCGCCATGCCCTCGCCGCTGGCCACTAGCGCTCTCACGGCCAGCACCTGGGTTTGCGCCAATGAGCTTGCTGGCAATGATACGGTCCGACTTGAGCAGCGCCGTCACACCGTGCACTGCATCCGAGGCAGAGATGCAGCCACGGTAGCCGGTCATGCGTACAAACGATGCAAACTGAATGCCGTCCAGTCCATACTCGCCGGCTTTTTCAATAATGCGACGCTGCACCTTATGCTTCAACGTCGGATCCATTTCCGAGTATAGCTCCCCAGCCTGCCGCTTGGAAAGACTGTGCGCAGACGAGTGCAGCAGTAAACGGTTAGACAGGCCACACGATAACGCGTGATCGAATGCCGTCATGCAGCCTACCCAATCTTGGCCAGCAGATTAAGCAGCCGACCGCGTCCTTTTTCGCTCCAGATGCCAAGTCGAGTGGCAACGTAGCGCGAATGGAACATGGCGTCGTATAGTGACCAGTGTCTATAGAGCATGAATCTAAATGTGCAGTTGGCGCCAGCGGGTTAAGATACAAAGCGATCAATGGTAGACATACACTCGCGCTCGTTGGCGCGCAAAGGATATTCTTCAGTGCATTCAATCTGATCTCGGTCCGCAATGTCTGCTACTGTGGTATCGGTCGTGACGATAGGTGCCGCATACGTCGACGCGCTGTCGCTTGCATTCCGACCACGAGTCCCAGAATTACTCTGTCCTTCGTCTCCGTATTCGCTGTCTCCGGTGTCATGCGCTCTGCCAACGTCACTCTCTTGGCCTGGCCTATCACCGCGGGCGTCTCCGCCGTCGGCAGTGCCGTCCTCCATCTCATCGCCAAAAAGGCTATCAGCATCGTCATGCACTTCGCGGCGACTGCGATGGGTGCTTGCATGGCGTTTGGTGGTCTGCATGGCCATTGCCGTCCGAGCACTGGCAAGCTCGTCCTCCAACCGTGCCAGTTCATCGCGCAGATATTTGACCGTTGACGCATATCTCCGTATCAGATACTGGTCGTTGGCAACCTGCTCCGTTAGCCCAATCATGGCCCACCTAGCCAGTGCAATCGTGTAGCGGTCGTACAAACGTCAGTCGCCAGTCGGTAGACGCGCAGGCGCGCTTGCACCACATACCAGAGTGCATCTTTGCTGGCGCGCCGCAACTCAGAAGCAAGCATGTACAGCTGCACAGCACACGCTTTGCCACGCGTCAAGCCGCGTCCGTAGTAGTCGCTTACTATGTGTCGGTTTTGTTGCCGCCGCAAACGACGATCCCAATGGGCTCGCTGTATTGCAGAAAATACCGAGTAAATAGCTGTCGCTTGACCGAATAGACATCTCCGCACCCGCAACTTACCCGACGTTGTCCTGCGCCACCCTCTGCTGCGGCAGAATCGCCGTCTTCGTCCGATTCCATCATGTCAATACGCTGTCGCCGAGAAGGACGGTCAAAGCGGCCCGCATCGGATGGATCATCATCGCTAGCACGCTTGGCGGAGCTCCCGGGACTAGCGCGTATCATGCCATCCGCAGCCCGATGCAATTCCTGACTGCTGTAACGTTCCTCGTTGTCTCCACTTTTTTCGTCTTCAAACTCGTCATTTCCGTCATCTTCACCATTTTCGCTGTCGCCGGCAGAGTTGTAGTACACGTCTATCATAGAGTGCATGTCTTCTACATCGTCCACCATTGCTGTTGCAGTGGCATCCTCGCCTTCATTGTCGCCATTACTGCGGATCGACAGTGCGTCCAATTCAGAGCCATCCTCCTCATCGGAGAGATTAAACTAGATGCAGCCATAGGGTAAGCGCGGGCAAGGCGTTTTGGTCGGGTGTACTTGCGCTAGCATGCTAATTGTGCCCACCTCAATGTCCTCAAAGGCTGTTCGCATGGTGGCCAGCGACTCTTGCTTCATCAGTCCGTCATCAAGTACGGTCACTTGCGCGGCACCAAATAAATTACGCAGGTGGATTGGGCGGTGTGTGTCGCAGACGTAAATCATCTGGCCCTCGCGTAGCGAAAGATCGCTGCTCAAGTCGGTGATGCCGCCGCAGTTGAGCATTACGATACTTCGCAACTAATTGCGACAATAAAGCATCAACCCAGTACAGTCAGCGTATAATGACGGAGGACACCGCTGCATCTGCCGTCTTGAGGCTCACCTCATCATGCGTGTTTATAAGTTCCTGGGCTGCCCGCATCAAATGCGCAAAACCAGCCACAGGTACGACCTTGTGCGAGATAAAATCGTCAGTCAGTAGGCCCTATTCGAGTCAGCGGCAAAGTAGCGTCAGCATACTGGCCGCTGCGCTGCATTCTCAAGGGTCGTCTCGCTGGAATCTCACCACCAGGATGCGGCAGGCACATAGTGCGTCTGCATCCGGCGCAACAAACACGGCTACAGTGCAATGGCCATGGAGCGCATTCCGCTTGATTTCGTCGTATGCCTGGCTAAGCTGGTCTGGCCGCAGGTACACCATGACGTCCTGGCGCACGTCCACGCTGCGTGACCAAACTGGCTGGCCAGCGAGCGAATGAACACGAGACCCGGCGCAGCGCGTAGCGGCCGATGAGCGCAAATGCGCAAAGCGCGAATATCCAGTCCACGCGAAAACCACACCGATCACCCCACATGGCGCGCAACAGAATGGAGCAGCGTTAGCGCATTCGACTACCGCTGCAGAGCGCCGCGAATGCGTCTGGCTGCTGCGCGAGCAAACCGCCTACCACTAGACCGCACACCGCAGCACGCGGCAAAAACTAGAACAACAAAGATGCCGACGAAGCAAGGAGACAGCGGCCGCAGAAAAAGGCCACAGCAAAGGGGAGCTCTGGCGTCGGCCAAAGCAGGCACAAAGGAATGTGATTGAGTAGTATGTGGAAGAGTGGAGGGGCTGGCGCGTCGGATGTTTGAGCCACGACGCGACGCGTGCCAGACGCGTTCCCCGCACGGCTCGCCTCCTGGGCTGTCCCATTGCCTAGATTGCCTACAGGCCGCGGCCGACAATCCCTTTTAGCACCCCCTCCTCAACGCCCACCCAACCGCTCCTCAGCGCTCACCCAACCGCCACTCGGCGCCCATCTACCACCCATCTCTTTTCCTTTCGCAGCCACCAGATTTTCCAGACATGTAGAGCATCGACTTGTCTGTCGCCGGTGCTATGTTGCCTGCTGCATCCAGGCATCAAATCCTCGGCTCAGCCCACCAACGGCACCGCTGCCGTAGCTGCCACGAACTGACACCATCCACCACCCGTCAATTCGTTAATGGCCGCAATAAGCAACGAAGCAACTAAGACTATCTCTATAACATGTTTCTCTATAGTATGTTTAATTATCGTGACCTCCTCATTAGTCTCCAAAGTCTATAGTTTTCTTCACCCGGCCGTTTTAAGACAACTATTGCAACGGTATCATTGATGGACTGAATCAAGGACTTATGTAAAGGGATCCAGCAAGTAGCTGGGCATCAGTTGTAGCCAAGTCGGCGCTTCTGCCGCGCAAATAAACCGACTTTCTCACGCTTACGCAGCGAGCGGCGACGCCTCACTGGCGTCATCACGCTCATCTAGTACTTGACTGGTACCAGCAGCGTTCGATGGTATAGGTTGCACAATAACTCGTGCAAACAGGCAAGGTCTATCGTGTAGCAACAAGTGTTTATATGCAATATGACCTACGATGCGCACGGCGGCCACGACACGCTATGGCTGGGAACTTTCGCCATCCTGCGCTTCCTCGTACACATGTCGACCGCGCGTACCAAACTGCGTCATAGGCCGGCCGCTTCCTACTACGCCAACGCGGCTGTGCGGATTATCGGGCGTAGCAAACATCGACTTTTTGTTGAGAATCGATGCGGCAGTCGTCTTTTTAGCCTTTTTGCTATTGCCGCCACCAGCAAATTTTAGCCAGGCCGCTTGCCGCTCTCGCTGTTGTGTCTGTCGCTGGCGACGACCTGCCGTACCCTTGAGCCGCTTGCCGTCCTCGTCATTCTCGTCGTCGGCGCTGCGTTTCTGTCGGGGCGAGAGCGGGCCATTGGCATGCCCACCACTTGTCTTGACACCCATAAGCCGACGGGTATCCGTATGAGCGACAATCTCGGGCGCATCGCCTTCGTAGCCCTTGAAGGTGACCGAGTAGACGGGCGCCATATCACTGCCGCCAACAGAGACTACGCGCGCCGAGTACAGCTTGCCGTCACCCTTGTACTTTGCCCGGATCCGATCGCCCACCGCCCATTTGCCGCGCGGTATTTCGTCGGCATCCAATGCTACATCATCCGGCAAACTGATCGGACGCTGGCTCAGACCAACCTCGGTATGCTTTAACAGCGCATCAACCTCCTTCTCCTCCTCCTCCTCCTCACCTGCCGTCTTTTTCGCCCCCACCTTGGGCGGCGGTGCAGTAGGAGCGGACGGTGCAGGTGGTTCTGCCGACGCACTGCCGACTAAATCTGCCGATAGTGCAATCAGATCTTCCAGATCGCGCTTCAGCTTAAGCATCTCTGCATTGTCCGGGTCTTCCGCCAACAGCCCATCTACCTGCTCTAGCTGGTAGCGATAGCTCGCCAATTCCTCTGCATCCATGATGTCGAATTGCGCAACACTGCAGAGACAAGTAGGGAAACAAAGACGATCGTGGCCAGGGTAGCAGTGTTGCTGGCGTGCGATTCGTCAAGTGTGGTGTGTTGTGCAAACGGTGGTGTGTTATTTTGAGTCTTGTGGTGCTGGCATCATTGATGTCTTGGGTTTCTGAATGACCTGTAGATTAGCAGCACTGATTTGCTCCATCTGGTCGGTCATCGGCAGCCTATAGGATGGCAGCTCAATTGGGCGCCAAGTCTGCATTGCATACAGCTCAGTGTGTGCTGTTTGCCAAGTAAATGGCCGTTGCCGACAGTTCAGCGACAGAATCGGCGTTGATCATGACATTGCACCGCCAATGATGCAGAAAGTGCCCAAAAGGTTTGGTTTTAGGCGGGGCAAATGATAAGACGCGACGATAACCGCAGCCAAGGCAGTCTGGCACAGAGCGCGCAGGAGTATCTGGAGATTGCTACGAGACGGTGAATCGCACCATTGCGCCATGGCCGCATCACACAGCCATCACCAAGCGCAAGCATTTCCGATCCATTCAAGTGACCGCGACCCTGCGCGTTAAGAGATGCGTATATTTTTTTGAAGAATTTGACCATATCCGAACTGTGCGGAAACCTTTGCGACCATCGATGCGTGTAGTAAATCGGCCGTTACCGTCGCTTACATGGGTTGTGTCATGAAAAGGCGATGCAAATTGGTCAAGTCAGGATTACCATTGATTTCGCATTATATCCTCCGAGATGAGACATGTAAAGGTGTACTAGTCCCGCTCGACATCTGCCTGCAAGGGTGGAGCTGAAAGGTCGTTTCGTTTGTACATTGTATCGCTTGATAGCGTGGCCCACATGGACAAGTAAAGCCGTGAAACTGTATCCAAACCCGTCTACCAAGTCACACTATGATGTGCTAAACTTGATCCGAATCAACACAAGTTACTGGCAGTTTGAAAGCGCCGGGCTGAACGGAGCACAGCTGGTAGAATTCTTGCTAGTCTGAAGAATAGCAGGCGCCATGGTAGAAAGCGGCATGGCACCGGTCCGTCTCTACGCCAGTTTGTGCTGTGCATATGAAAACAGCCAATGTATTCTGCCAGGCTGAGCCAAAAGCTGATAAGTTTGATGCTGTTTTCATCATCAAGCAGGCGGGCCAAACATGTGGCAAGTGAAACGAATTTCCGATGTCTGACGATAACGCAGGAAAACACGACGGTTCTTCTCCGGTGGCGGTATCAACCAGCGTCATTGGCCACTCTTCCCGAGTCTTCTTCTTGGTTAAGCAGATGTTTTCCAGCACCAAACTGTAACTGTCCCCAGTAGGTCTTTGATACCTGCAGTGCACCGTGCCGTCCCTGTTGTAGGGCACGAGATGGTCATCCAGATAGTCAGCAAAGCCATGTTGTGCCGTGCAACGGTGGTAGATTGCATTGAAGTTACATTTGGTGGTAAATGGCGCACCTGGTTGATGAGCTGTTGTGGGCAGCGTGTGATGCAATAGTATGTGCGGTCTTGGGATAGCGGTAAAGGCGGTTAGCAGCATGTAATCAGTGCAGTCAGTGTCGCTGCTGCCGCCTTCGTGAATCAAGGGGAATTGGCGTAATGCGCAAAATTCGGACACCGGTGCGGTAATGCTTGCAGTATGCACCAGCTGCGCAGGCTGATCTACAACAAAACGATAAAGGTACCAGTTGAGCGTGCTACGGTTGGTATTCTGGATCGTTACGCTATACACCGTGGCCGTGCGCTCGCCCGTACGCACAAAGCAGCATCTGTCCAGGGCATGCGGGACAACAATACTAGGCCATGTTACGCCGCGCCCCGAATCGAGTGCCATTATTCCAAGGATGTACCTTTGCTGAGCAAACCCATTGACTGCCGAATCAATGCCCAGTGATCGCGAATTCCAAGCATCAACGTTGGGCGACTCAGCTGAATGCTGCATTTTAGAGAAGGTTTGCTTGTCTCTCAAACTTGCAATGCTGATATGTTGGCAGCGTGCTGCGTCACAGCCGCCAGACGTATTGAGGTATAAGGACCGACATGGCCAATTAGGCGGTGTCTATTGCCTGCTGGAAGCATCTTCAACACGTGTACGCACTTTGCGTCTACAATCATATTGCTGAAAGAAATGTTTGAACGGACCGCTGCAAAGGCCGCTGCATGCTGTGAGTCATATGGCAAGTTGTGGATATGCTACTGGTGCCACTGGTGGTCCTCCAGAATTAAACATACGCATCCCGAGAAACGGAGTGCGCAAAGATACAATGGTTCAGCCCGGCGTCGGCCGCAAGGATGGAGCTGGAAGCTGTCTTGTTTATATACTGTATTGCTTGGCAGCGTAACTTGCACGAGCGAGCAAAGCCGTAAATGTATGGATGATTGTCGCACCTATATGCTAGCAAACTAAACTCGCTTTACAATGCCAGCAAGTGAGTGCGGAGTCCATGCACTATCCACTGACCATGCGCTGACAATGGCAAACAGCGCGTGATGCCATCCGCAAACAGATCATCCATTGGTGTTGGAGGTGCCCAGGATGCAGGTAGCATGTATTACTCTCTTGCTTCTATTCAGCGCCAATCAAATCGACGCTATGGCATACTCGAATTTCGTCGCATGGAACTACGCCCGGGTGCATGAAGCTCCTTAGCTCTATTTCCCCTAACCCAATCATCTCCAGCTGAAAGGTGTGGTTTTCTCGGCGTGCCCGGGTGCCCTTCGTCTATTGGTTGATAGTTCGGCACCGGTGCCCGTACGCAAGCTGCGTCACGTAAAGTCAGTAACGCCGCTACTTGGTTGGCTTAAGGCGCCTCATCTTCAAAGGCGCGTACTACAGAAAGGTAACGCAGCCCCGAGCATCTCTGTCAGAGCTACATAACGTCATTGCATAAAAAGTGCGGTATGCGATAGTTCTCTTGTCGTTACGCTCTTTCTGCCCGCACTAACTTGCTTATTCATGAAAGCGCAAGGCTGGCTGCGTCAGTAGCAGTGCCGACTTTTAAACACTGCATTAGTGCCCGTGGTTGTTGGACGTAATTCCGTGCCTGTTTTTATAGCCTCTTGATCGCCGCAGTCATGCGTCGGTGCTATTTAATGCTTGCGGCACTTGTGCTGGCCGTGTCTGCGCGAACAAAAGTGGCTACTGCTGCCTCTCCCAGCACCTACACTGCCCAGCCTCGTCCGCCAACCGTCTGTGGTGGTGCCGACGCCATTGCCAAGACTTTGCCGGCTGCTAGTGTAATTATTGACCAAACCTGGCCGGCTGCCTATCGCCGTTGCGTGCGTCTGCATCACCGCTGCTATAACACGTGCAACACGGGCAAAATATGCTGTGACGATGCGTTTATTGTGTGTGCTCGCCACGTTTGCGAGCAGGAAGACTGTGGGGATACGCCGGATGGCATTGAAGACGAGTGCTCGGTCACCTGGGCATGGGGAGGTTACTTTCCAGCTTCGCTGAACCTCTCTACTGCTGCAGATTTTTCCTGCGCCGAATGGACGCGACTTCAATCTAACTGCAGCCGTACGCATGGCAAGCGCTGTCACGCCTTTTCCCGCTGTGTAAATAATCCGGGCTTGCCAAGTCCTGCGTCAGTGCCTGTACCAGGCCCCGCTTCGAAGCCGACATTTGGTCCTGGTCCCATTCCAACGCCTGGTCCTTCCGCTCCACAGCCGATACCAGACCCAGGTTCGTTGCCAACGCCAGGCCTTCCTGCTCCACAGCCAACACCTGGTCCAGGTCCTGCACCGCAGCCGACACCTAACCCTGGCCCTGTTCCAACGCCAGGACCAAGCCCTGCGCCACAGCCTACATCTGGTCCAGCTCCACAGCCGGCGCCAAGTCCAGGTCCTGCGCCGCAACCAACAGCCGGCCCTAGCCCTGCTCCACAGCCTACACCCGGCCCAGGTCCAGGCCTTAGTCCTGCTCCAATGCCTAACCCTGATCCTGCACCGCAACCGACGCCAAGTCCTGGTCCTGGTCCACAGCCTTCACCAGGCCCTGGTCCATCTCCACAACCTACACCCGGACCTGGTCCACAGCCTACACCTGGCCCAGATCCTACGTCACAGCCTACACCGCAGCCTACGCCTGGCCCAAGTCCTAATCCTACGCCTGGCCCGAGTCCTGGCCCTGACCCTACGCCTGGCCCGAGTCCTGGTCCTGACCCTACGCCTGGCCCGAGTCCTGACCCTACGCCTGGCCCGAGTCCTGGTCCTGACCCTACGCCTGGCCCGAGTCCTGGTCCTGACCCTACGCCTGGCCCGAGTCCTGACCCTACGCCTGGCCCGAGTCCTGGTCCTGACCCTACGCCTGGCCCAAGCCCTGGTCCTACGCCTGGTCCTACGCCTGGTCCTGACCCTACGCCTGGCCCTAATCCTACGCCTGGTCCTACGCCTGGTCCTGACCCAACGCCTGGCCCAAGTCCTGGCCCTGGTCCTACGCCTGGCCCTGACCCTACGCCTGGCCCGAGTCCTGGCCCTGACCCTACGCCTGGCCCGAGTCCTGGTCCTGACCCTACGCCTGGCCCGAGTCCTGATCCTACGCCTGGCCCAAGTCCTGGCCCTAATCCTACGCCTGGCCCGAGTCCTGGTCCTGACCCTACGCCTGGCCCTAGCCCTGGCCCTACGCCTGGCCCGAGTCCTGGTCCTGACCCTACGCCTGGCCCAAGCCCTGGTCCTACGCCTGGTCCTACGCCTGGTCCTGACCCTACGCCTGGCCCTAATCCTACGCCTGGCCCTACGCCTGGTCCTGACCCAACGCCTGGCCCAAGTCCTGGTCCTGGTCCTACGCCTGGCCCTGACCCTACGCCTGGCCCAAGTCCTGGCCCTACGCCTGGTCCTGATCCAACGCCTGGCCCAAGCCCTGGTCCTACGCCTGGCCCGAGTCCTGGCCCGGGTCCTGGTCCTGACCCTACGCCTGGCCCGAGTCCTGGCCCTACGCCTGGCCCGAGTCCTGGTCCTGACCCTACGCCTGGCCCAAGTCCTGGCCCTACGCCTGGTCCTACGCCTGGCCCGAGTCCTGGCCCTGACCCTACGCCTGGCCCGAGTCCTGG